>BOPN01000537.1:34652-54652 GCA_017312705.2 Penaeus japonicus | reverse complement strand
TACAGGCTATGGCAATATCTAAATTCCTATTTATTTTCGTGTTAAGTTTATGTCATATTCTCTATGGAAGTGAGTTCAGCTGAGAGGTTCTGGTCTGTTCTAATTAGCTGTCGAACTGCCAAGTGGCGACAGCTTTACCTGACCTGTTGATTTTTTTTCCATACCTCCGCTACAGAATTTGAGCCTTTAAGTCTCTGAATTCTTTATTGCTCTGAGGAATCATAAAAGAGTTTTTGGTGTCATGTCATCCCTATAACAATTAACAAGCTCCTGAACTTGTTTATGCTCCCTACTTAACCCATTGCAGACGGAGATAAATTTGCTTGCCCAGCCTCCAGGATAGGTTTTATTTTAGAGAGAGACCACTTGAAGCAATATAATTTGAAGCATCCAAATCTCTTTCAGTCATTCATTGTAAAACTAGAGCGGTTTTTGTGTTTTATTTTTTTGTGTGTTTTATTGAGTTTAGAGACTTATATGTGCCGTATGACAGGCTCTATCAGTGCTGCAGTTGACTAAAATTGTAGTATGTTATCCATATTAGCTCATTATTTTCTTTATACTCAGTGTGATAGACGTATTGCTGTTTTATGGGAGGACAAAAGGCAACTTTATTTTTTCGTATTTTTGTGCTGTCATGAACGAATACGAAACATATAACCACCTACAATAAAGATAACAAGAAGAGGTAGGGAAGAGGAATGAAACCTGTGCTTGTGACTGTGAGTGCCACATTGAAAGGCATCCATATTGGCACAGGAGCACATTTTAGACACTAGGTATGGATTGAGTCACCTTCCTCTTCTCGTTCTGCCTGCACATCCTTCATCGGCGGTACTTTAGAGCAAGGGTTCATCAACTTAGTGTGTGCCATCGCTCTATAGAGACAGTGCATGCTAGAGACCGTGGATGGGTGCCATTCAAGGCTCTCTCACCTGCTGGTGCTAGAAAAAAGTGGTGCCATCTAGGTTTTGGACGTTAAGCTTGCACGATATTACGGTAATTATAGTAATTATGACTGCAGTAGCCATCATCACTCATTCCTTTTTCATAGCAAAATAAAATAGCACAGTGATCCAAAATCCCCGAACGTCGTGTACGTCATGACGCCCGTCGTCAGGCCAAAGCTCCTACGTCATGTATGTCATGACACCCGTACGCAATGGGTTAAGATGGCGTCACTTATCCACTTTGGTACGTGAGGGACTGGGGATTTTCTTAGAGAGTTTTCTTGATCAGACCTTGTATTGTAGTAGTCAGTGACAACTTTTATCAGGTCCTGAGAATAATTTTCGACAGTTGTTACAACATAGGTACTATACCAGTCATAAACACATCCCTTGAAGTGATGCTCCAGTCCTGGTAGGATTTTTAGTTCTGGGTGCTTTGTTAGCTATGCTGTTGTCTACAGTATACTCTGTTAGGATTGGAAAGTGGTTACTTACTAACTCTCGAACCAGTGAATTACAGACATTACCATGTACAAGATCTTTGCCAATTACATAATCTAACCTGCCATCTGCCAAATAAGTCTGTTTATCTGTGTCATATGCAGTCATTGATCTTCTATTGACGAAATGTTTAAATTCCTCCCCATTGCTGTTACTCTGGTGTGTCTAGCATTAAAATCCCCCATACATAATATTCCTTGATTATGGAAATTTGGTAAAGAACTAGTCAGAAACTTTGAGCTCCTAGCTACATATTATATAATAAGAACCCACAGGCAGTCTTAATTCTTGAATGATGGAACTGTACGTCGGTGTTCTCAGACTTTTTTACTTGTTCATGTGGCAGTGTCAGCTTTACATAAGTCAAACCCGTTATGGCTGTATTTACATATGAGCAATACCCTTTAAGTTTAGGTGCTATTTTCATGTTAGTAGCAGCTGCAAACGGTTCTTGTACGCAGATTACATCAACATTGTTTTTATAGATAAAAAAAACTCTAGGTTCATTAAGCCTAGGCTTAATGCTACGCATATTCCATGATAAGAATTTGATTGTGCGTTTATTTTATTTAGTTTTTTTTATTTGATAGTCTACACTTCATTTTGTAATATCCTCTGGTGGTAACGCTTTTTACTTCACAGGAAGCACACATATACATATCTGTATAACCATATTTCTCCTTACAGAGGGCAGACCTTAATTTAAAAGTACACTTAACCATTTAAACTATTAATTCTTAGCTTTCTTCTGGGAGGTGGTTGCTCTCCTTTCCATATGATTCTATTTCGGTTAGAGGCTGGCCATCTTTATACACTCTGATGGCCTTGTGAAGTCCCTCGAGTGCATATGCATTTTCAAGGGCGAGCTACTTGTATTGTGTGACGAGGTATTCGTCATATTTCTCTCTTTTCTTTGGCTCATCACATGATTTAAAGGCAATCCCTCCAGTTTGAACTCCAGTGAGCAGATCAATATAGATCTGCTGGTGACGAGCAACATAGATATAAGGCGAGGAGAGAGTGTCTCCTCGCACGAGGTCAAGGGGAGTTTCCCCTTGGAACGGAGCGGTGTTGCTAACGCATTCCAGCCATTTGATTTTCGCTTATATCGTTCTCGGTGCAAGTGCAGTCTCAATAACATTTTATTGTTTCTTCTTTTTGGGTTTACGACTCCACATGGATATCGGTAGTATTGACTTAGTAGCTGCAGCACTTGCTGTAGTGCTTGCTTTTTCCCTGGGTATGAGTTTATCAGCTGTGGCGCCGTACTCAGCATTGGGAGGTGGCCATCAAGGCTTCTCCCTTCTCAATAATTACATTGCGGCTGACCCCCGTGGTGGGGGTGACCGCGGCGTCTGGCTCGCTCGCTGCGTGGCAGGTGAATTATGGCTCAGGGCACCACAAGGCACTCACTTCTAACGGTCTCCATAGCTGTACTGGGCACTCGCAGGATAGATGCCTTTAAATACTTCGGCGTACATAGTTCTACTCTTTTCACAGCACTGGATTCATGACACAATCACTTTCGATGGATAAGAGCGCCCAACATTCGTGCACACCTTACACCTTCTACGAGCTCCTCGTATATGGCACTAGAGTTCCGTGTATTAGGAATAGTTACGGAGCACGGGCACCATACAACCTCTCCATATGAGGTCACAATGTGTACTGAAATGTAAAAAAATAGTTTAGTTTAGATCTTTATTTACCACCCTGGCTAACTGCACAGGCATGGGCAAGCTTTGATACAAAATGTAAAAAAGATTAGATCTTTATTTACCACCCTGGCTAACTGCACAGGCATGGGCAAGCTTTGATACAT
The DNA here is from genome assembly GCA_017312705.2 of Penaeus japonicus. Lineage (NCBI taxonomy): Eukaryota > Metazoa > Arthropoda > Malacostraca > Decapoda > Penaeidae > Penaeus > Penaeus japonicus. Next base: position 51,379 of record BOPN01000537.1, on the reverse strand, counting down.
TTATGTAGTCATGACATTGTTGCTAATATTACAAATTAAGGTAATAACATGATTATATTCTATAGTATATCAACGTGAATAGACATTTGATAAATGTTATAATAGGGTATCATATACCGAATTTCGGATATAGCATAATTACATCTTCTAGTACAGTTGATGTTATGAAATAATTACATAACTCTGCGTACCTCATGCTAGGTGGTCTGAAAGGTTGTATCATATGGCACTCTGAAATGTAATGTTCAAGTGTTCGTTTATACTCTTCGTTGCAAAGTCTGCATTTAGTTTCTTCTACATTGCATTCTGAACTGACCTGCCAATACATTCTGTATCCAAGTCTAATTCTTGCAGTCACAATATCACATTGTCTTGTCCTTGTCTTGTATGACCCATAAATGAATCTCTCCTGCGAGAACTGGTCAAAATGTTTTATGCTACAGCTTTCAGGTCTTTGAGAGTTTGTTAGCTCCATCAAGTCCTCCCTATTGGAGGTTCTTATGTGTGAGATCCTAGCAAGAGGTATGCCAAAGTCTATATCCACAATTTGCTTATCACATCCTGCCTTCGCTAAGCGATCAGCATGATCATGTTTGGCGATTCCAACATGCGATGGTATCCACACAAAATGTATAACATGTCCCTGTTCCTTGGCGCAATGTACATTTATTCTTATATCATTTACAATATTTCCAGCACCGTTATCAAGAGTGTTCAGAGCTATGAGAGCACTGCGAGTTGCAGAAAATTATTCCTGAGCCTTGAGTTAACAGAAAGTCTGTGGCTATGAGTATTCCTGCCAACTCAGTTTGCGTAGTGCTCGCCCAGTCATGAACCCTCCTACAATCTTGGTGCTGCAAAATATTGTTTTTATATACAACATAAGCACATCCTGCTCTACTTCCAGACTGTAGGGATCCATCAGTGTAGCACTCATAGTCATTATTCAGAGTTTCAAGATGCTCATTAATGGTTGCAAGGGTGTGTTGCTTAAGTACAGCTGGTGAAACTGTGTCTTTTTTAGGGACATCAGCATAAATTACGTTCAATGTCGACATTTTCCATGGTGGAATAGAACGTCCATATAGGAACCTACTCAAGGACATATTTAATTGGTGTATGGATTTGTATGTCATTTGCAACCATGAATTTGAGGGCGACTCGGCACTGCTATGCAAAGATGAATTCACTATCTTATATTTAAGTTGCCTCTGGAACTCTGTATTATAGAAGGGTTCTTTAATTGCTTTGACACCAAAAATAGTATTGATGTATGATATTCTTTCGTAAATAGATGGCAAGTTGAGTTCCTTTCTCATGTTCACAATCCTCGTTGTTTTAGGAGCACCGAGAATGATCCTCATGGCTGCGTTCTGTACAATTTCTAGACAAGTTAACTCTGATTCCCTAAATGATACAAGGTGTAAGGCATGGTAATCTACGACTGACCGTATATATGATAAGTAAAAGAGTCTTGCAATGTTAACATTGACACCATGTTCTCTGCCAACAAGAGTCTTGAGTGGCTTCAGCCGCTCCCACAGTCTTTTCTTTAAGTTCATAATGAGTTCTGTGTCGTTAACAGTCACCCCGAGATACTTGTATTTGTGGCAAAGATCTAGCTCAATGTCATCTATATGAAAGTTTGGCAGTGGGATTGTAAGAGGATTGAGTGCCTTGGTTTTTTCAACTGAGATTATCAAACCGCACTCAGTAGCTTTTGTGGACAGTACATTAAGAATTTTTTGCATTCTATCCTCGGATGAAGTTTTAATGCAGATGTCATCAGCATAACAAATAATGGAATCACTGCCCTCTAGTGGTATATTGCTTAATAGTCTGTGCATTAAAATATTAAATAGCATGGGGCTAAGTACGCCCCCCTGAGGTGTGCCAAGCTCAAACATTTTAGAGTATGTACTTTTGATTCCCCTGAAGAGAACATGAGCTGATCGGTTTGATAAATACATTTGAATCCACGTTAAAAGTTTACCTTGAATACCAAAGCTAGCCAGTTGCTCAAGGATGAGGTCTCTGTTTGCAATATCAAAGGCAGATTTAAGATCGAGAAATACAGTTTGCATGCCTTGCTGAGAATTTGTCAAGTACTCTGCAAAGCAGTGCTGAGTGCTACGTCCTGGGAGGAATCCATACAGTCTTGGAGTTAACTTGGCATGTATGCGATACATGAGTCTGCTCAAAATAATTCTCTCAAGTACCTTGCATAAACATGAGGTCAATGAGACGGGTCGGTATTTATCAGAGTTCGGTTTGGGTATGGGAATGATTAGGCTTTTAGTCCAGGAGCTTGGGAGTATTCCTTGGGATAAGCTTAGTCTGTAAAGATGTAAAAGTGGGTTACCTGGTACCTGAGCAATGAGCCGAAGTACACTATAAGTGATGCCATCCTCGCCTGGGGCGGTCGCCTTACCCTTGCGAAGTGCATTATTTAATTCCCACTCAGTTATTTCGGCAAAGTCGGAGGGGTCAGTGGCAGAACAGGCTATGGCAATGTTAAAATTCCTATTTATTTTCGTGTTGTTAAGTTTATCTCTTATTCTCTGCGGAAGTGAGTTCAGCTGAGAGGTTCTGGCCCACTGATCTAGTAACAAATTGGCCTGTTCTAATGGGCTGTGGAACTGCGGAGTGGCGACAGCTTTACCTGACAACCTGTTGATTTTTCTCCATACCTCAGCTGCAGAAGTTTGGTGGTTAATACTCTGCAGGAATTGCTCCCAATGTTTACTGCGAATTTGAGCCTTTAATTCTCTGAATTCTTTATTAGCTCTGAGGAATCGTAAAAGATTTTCTGATGTCATGTCATCCCTATAACAATTAGCAAGCTCCTGAACTCGTTTATGCTCCCTACTTAAGATGGGGTCATTTATCCACTTTGGTGCGTGAGGGACTGGGGAACTTTTTTTCTTTGAGAGTTTTCTTGAGCAGACCCATGTATTGTAGTAGTCAGTGACAACTTTTATCAGGTCCTGAGAGTAATTTTCGACAGTGGTTACGACATAGGTACTATACCAGTCATAAACACGTGCCTTGAAGTGATGCTCCAGTCCCGGTGGGATTGTAATTTTAGGTCTGGGTGCTTTGTGAGCTATGCTGTTGTCAACAGTATACTCTGTTAGGATTGCAAAGTGGTCACTGACTAACTCTCGAACCAGTGAAGTACAAACATTACCATGTACAAGATCTTTGCCAATTACATAATCTAACCTGCCACCTGCCAAATGAGTCTGTTTATCTGTGTCATATACAGTCATTGATCTTCTATTGACGAAATGTTTAAATTCCTCCCCATTGCTGTTACTCTGGTGATCACCAAATTGTGTGTGTCTAGCATTGAAATCTCCCATACATAATGTTCCTTGATTATGGAAATTGGGTAGAGAACTAGTCAGAAACTTTGAGCTCCTGGCATACACATTATATAATGAGAAGAACCCAGAAGCAGTCTTAATTCTTAAATGATGAAACTGCACGTCGGTGTTCCCGGACTGTTTTACTAGTTCATGTGGCAGTGTTAGCTTTACATAAGTCAACAAACCCGTCATGGCTGTATTTACATATGAGCAATACCCTTTGAGTTTAGGCGCTATTTTCATGTTAGTAGCAGCTGCAAACGGTTCTTGTACGCAGATTACATCGACATTGTTTTTACGAATATAAAACTCTAGGTCATTAAGCCTAGGCTTAATACTACGCATATTCCATGATATGAATTTGATTGTGCGTTTATCCATAAATGAAGAGTTTTTTATTTGATAGTCTATACTTCATTCTGTAATATCCTCTGATGGTAACGCATTTTACTTTACAGAAAGCACACATATACATTGCTGTATAACCATACTTCTCCTCACATAGGACAGACCTTAATTTAAAAGTACACTTAACCATTTAAACTATTAATTCTTAGCTTTTTTCTGCTTCGTAGCTCAATCCCTTCAATTGATGTGTTGAGGACATTCGGGGGACCGGAAGCCTTATCAGGGTCCGTGTCACGTAGTTCCTGACACTGTCTTCCCTCAGTATCAGCACGGGCTCCCTCACACTGACCACTATTAATGGAGGAATTGGTATCATGACACCGTGTGTCATCGCGGGATTCTTTATCACTGATGGCAGTACTGGCCTCTCGACAGTGGCAGTCCTTTTTCATTTTTTCTATATCTCGCTTCAGTGTCTCTATTTCACCAATCAAAATTAAGTTTTCTTCTTTGAGTGCTTGAAATGATTCCACTGGTTGTTCTGCACTGATATTTCCTTTCGTGGGTGTTGTGACGTCACCACTGACGTCACAGTCCACGCGCGGCCTAGCGGGGGATTCCCCGGTGCGGCCTGCGGTCAACCGTGGGTGAGGGTGAGGGTCGGTGGGCTCGGCTGGTGCCAGGGGAGGGGAGGGGGCTGGTACCAGGGGAGGGGAGGGGGCTGGTGCCAGGGGAGGGGAGGGGATGACGCGTCCTCGCTGTGAGAGTCGGTGGGCTCGGCTGGTGCCAGGGGAGAGGAGGGGGCTGGTGCCAGGGGAGGGGAGGGGGATGGCGCGTCCTCGCTGTCCTCGGAGGTTGCAATTGGAGTGGAGAATTTGAGGCCCGGAAATCCCTCTGTGAAGAACATCATCATCTCGTTGACCTTCTTCACCAGCTCCGCGACCGTGGCATGCAGATCGGAACCCTCAGCACCCCTACTCCCCGGCAACCGCGGGAAGTCTCGGCTGCTGGTGACGTCATGGCGGGCACGGTCAGCCACTCCCCCGGCACGCTGGTCGCTGATTGGGCTGGGAGGCGTCGGCTGGTCTCTCACTAACTCCACAGGGGGAGGCGGGAGAGGTGCCAGGCCAGGGAGGGCGGTGTACCCCCTGTGCCAGGCCGTCACCCCCGTCTTCTTACATCTGAAGCATGATGGGATGAAAGCAGGGGCAGCTGTGGCTCCCTCTGCCTCTACAATATTGCGAGGACACTTATTAGCATTGTGCTGTTCACCACATACTGCACAGCGTACCTTATCTTTGCAGTATTTAGCTACATGGCCACTTCCCATACAGTTGAAGCAAATGACAGGGGATGCCCTCCACGGACGCACGTGGCTGGTGGGCAAGTATTTTCCAAAAAAATTGTATGTACTGGGAGGTGGTTGCTCTCCTTTCCATACTATGCGAATACGGTTGAGTGGCTGGCCATCTTTATACACTCTGATGGCCTTGTGAACTCCCTCGAGCGCATATGCATTCTCAAGGTCGAGCTCCTTGTTATAATGTGTGACGAGGTATTCGTCATATTTCTCTTTCTTTTTTGGCTCATCACATGATTTAAAGGCAATCCCTCCAATTTGACCGCCAATGAGCAGATCAATATAGGTCTGTTGATGACGGGCAATATAGATATATGGCGAGGAGAGAGTGTCTCCTCGCACGAGGTCAAGGGGTGTTTCCCCTTGGGACGGAGCGTTGTTGCCAACGCATCCCAGCCATTTCATTTTCTCAGAATTCGTTGTGCCTTCGGGAAAGGCGAGACGAACATATTTTTTTCGTGGTGCAAGAGTAGGCTTGATGACATTTTCATGTTTCTTCTTCTTCCTGGGTTTACGGCTTACTAAAGTAAAGCCGGCAGCATCATCTTCATCAGTACCTTCCACATGGGTATCGGTAGTACTGACATCAGTGGCTGCAGCAATTGCTGCAGTACTTGCTTCTTCCATGGGTATGCATATATCAGCCGTGGTGCTGTGCTCAGCGTTGGGAGGGGAGGGAGAGGTGGCCACCAAGGCTTCTCCCTCCTCAATGTTTACATTGCGGCTGTCCCCCATGGTGGGGGTAACCGCGGCGCCTGGCTCGCTCGCTGCGTGACAGGTGAATTATGGCTCAGGGCACAACAGGGCATTCAGTCCTAACGGTCTCTGTAGCTGTACTGGCACTCGCAGGATAGATTCCTTCAAATACCTTGGCGTACAGTACATAGTTCTACTCTTTTCACAGCACTGGATTCATGGACAATCACTTTCGATGGACAAGAGAGCCCAACATTCGTGCACACTTTACACCTAATTCGAGCTCCTCGTATATGGCACTAGAGTTCCGTGTATTAGGAATAGTAACGGAGCACGGGCACCATACAACCTCTCCATATGAGGTCACGATGCGTACTGAAAAAAAATGTAAAAAGTTATTGAAACGTGAGTAAGAAAGCCCGTAGATTCGATGTTTTCTTTTATTAAAAAAAGAAGAAAGAAAAACAAAATCGCGAACACATGTAAAACGCGAAAGAATAATTTTAGGTCTGGCTGAGAATGATATGAGTCATCATGTAAGTTTATAGATTAGCTGTTCACCATTTTTTTTTTAGCCGACCTCATTTGTATTATTTCTCCCGGCCTCGTTTCTAAACAAGGGGGTGGATGGGGAAGTGGGAGAGGGGACGGGGGAAGTGGGAGGGGGTTGGGATGGTAACATAATTAATTATCATAATCATTACAGGAATTGTTCTATCTTTTATAAAATGCTCTCCCCCCAAAAGTCCAAAATAGCTAAAGACAAGCGTTTGGCTTAGTTTTGTAGGTCTTCAGTTTTTATTTCACTTCATTTTTTCTAATATTATTTTCATATTTATATTTCATATAAGTGTTATCATCAATATTATTATCATTATTATCGTTAATACTTTTAACATTATATTCATAATTATTATCAAAATTGTTTTTATTTTCATCATCAATAACGTAACTATTATAAACATAATAATTTTAATTACAGTAATAATCACATTTTTATTACTTTTATTAGTATTGTTATCATTAAAGTTATTCTTACTAAAGAATATATTACTTTCCCATTAATATCTACCATTAATATATTTTTATCAGAATTGCCCTTATTTTTCATAATTAATAATGCAATTATTTTAATTGTAATCATTACAGTAAGTATTCTATATTTTTTTTTCGACATTTTCTCATTCCAAGTCTAGATATAGCTAAAACAAGAGTTTGGCTAATATTGTATTTTTCATTTTTTCACTTTTTTCATTCGAGTTTAACCATTAGTATCGTATTGACTTCGGTATTTTTGATTAGTGTTATTATTATTCAAATTATTATTGGTATTGTCATCACTTTATTAGAAGTATTATCATTAACGTTATTTTTGCTAAGATTATCATTAACGTTATTTTTACTAAGATTATCATTTGCGCATGAATTGTCACTTTTTTCATCATTGACAACGTGATTATTATGATGATAATCATTGCAGTAATTATTCGATATATTTTTTAGATGTTTTAACTTAAAAAGTCTAGAAATAGCTAATAAAGTTTTGCTCATATTTGTAGTTTTTCAGCTTTAATTTCATTTTTTCTTTTAATTCTAGTTACCGATTTCATATTGTATATGAGTGTTATTATTATAATTATATTTGATAATGTTATCGTCATTACTTATGTTGTTATTGTTATTACCAATATTATTATAATTTTCACATTATCTTTCTTTTGATCAGAGTTGTCTTTATTTTCATCCTTGATAACATAATAACATTATAATAATTATATCTTTTTATTACATTTGATATTTTTTATTACTTGTGTTATCGTTTTCATCATTAATATTATATTTGACTGAAAATATTTATCCTCTTCACATCGTTATGTTAATTGTGATTAATATTGGCATTATGTTCGTAATAAAAAAGCGAATTACTTATTCGTATGACTCAGCCTTTTTCACTTTGTTTTTTTCTTTTAACATTAGTATTGTATTTTTATTAGTGTTATTATTGTTATCGTTATTATTATCATCTTCGTTACTTTCATTATTTTTATCATCATTAACAAGATTTTACTATGGTTATTATTAATAGCACATCAATATCTTGATTTTGATCAGAATTGTCATTATTTCAGCATTAATATCATAATTATTATAGTAATTATTCTAGTTTTTTATTCTACAGTTTTTGAAATGTTTTCCCCCAAAAGAGTTAAAAACTATCTTAAAACATGCGTTTTGTTCATTGTTTTGCCTTTCACTTTGTTTCATTTATTCTTTTCTCATAATGTTATTTTAACAATAGTAATTATTTTTAGTATCGTCGTGATTTCTATATTTTTATAATGTTATAATTATTATCATTATCATTACTTTTACATCATTAACGTTATCATAAGGCCTTATCTGCAGCGTCACAGTCCTGAAATCATTTCAACTTCGTGGGCGAAGCACTGTCGGGCGTACGACAGCGAAAGTGTCGTACCGCTCGAATAAAACCACACAGAGCGACCGTGCCTCTGTGGCGCGCCTTTGAAAAAAAAATATTTTAACAGTTATTTGCTGCTTCTTCTGATGAAAAACACTTTTGAGTTCATAAGACACGACAAATACATTTCTTGTTTGCTTTAAGTAATTCATATCGGCATGTAAATCTGAATATATGTTAACATCAGGATACTTTAAGCATGAACGAAGTTTGTTTCTTCAAAAAACTAGTTGTGCAGATTAGCAGTCAGTAAATAGATCTTATTTGTGCAAATATAGAATGCATTCCATGACCCATCAATCAAAGCAAAATTTATTCTAGGCTTATTCACCAAGGTATGCTATACTTTTCATATTTTCATTGCAACAAAGTTATCCTTGCACATTGTGCGTGTATTAAAGAAGTCGTGTTTAAAATGGATATCGCACAACACACTTTGCAAACATTATAGGTTATCACTGTAATTAAACTAAACTCGTGTATTTTATTGTTTTACATGAGTTACCGACTTGATTTACTTCAGTTTTCTCTGAAGAGACCACTTGCTGCTCATCAAATCTAAACAAATTCGAACGTATTACTCTGATTGTGATTATAAAATAGCCTTTGATTACCAGTCTGCCCTGAGAATAGATATGAAAATACATCCAATAGACTTTTTGCTGTTGTTTAAATGTTTTTCATGTCAAGCACTTAGAAAATTCAGTTTCTTACGAGTTAAAAAGTAAATGTAATCCAAGCCGAAGGATTCAAACAATTATTTATCACCCATTTATCAATGGTATTTGTTTTACATTTTCACGCATGAACTGGAGTCTCGAAATATGCAATATACTATACATTAATCTTACTTCATTTTTACATAAATTTTGTTGTAAACCATCATTAAGATACTCTTTAAACGGTTGAATGAGACAACATGAAATAAAAATCACGAAATATTTGGCATTTTCACCATTCGGCGATAGTTCGCGCATGCGTGTTGGCGGCCCTATTGGATAGGTTGGTACGCGTGGGCGGGTGGAGCTCTTTGGCAATAGAACTTGAAATATGGAAGGAAGTGATTGCGAGTTTTTGGCAATTATTGCAGATAACGACTATATTTAGTAATTGTATTTTTTTCCCTTTTTCTCTCAAATACTTTTGATGATCACCATATTTAGACCGTATTTAGGTATAATGCTTTTCGATATCGGAATGTTTCTAATTTCTATTTCTATGATACTTGCTTTTCTATAATCGTTCTTTGTATTTCTTTATCCCTATATTTCTGATAAGTATTTTAAAGATCTGTGGCATTTTTATGATCGTATTTAGTAGTTCTATTCATTTTTCTTGCTTCTCTTTTCTCTCAATTCCTTTTTCCCTAATATAAGTATAACCACCATATTCAGCTATTATACTTATGATCTTTGGTAATTTTATAATTGTTCTTATCCCCCCCCCCCTTTATTCCATATATTTTTTCCTCTAATATAACGATAATCAGCGTGTTTAGTTATTATCCTTTTCAATATGAGAGTGGTTTGAATTTGTATTTTTATAATCTTAGGTATTTTTATAGTTGTATTTTTCCCCCTTTTTCCCCCTCAGATTTGGTCTAATTTGTATTTTCATTTTTTTAGGATCGTCCTTATTCGTTTTTATTTCTTTCCCGTTTCTTCTCTCAATTCCATTTTACTGTAATATACTGATAATCAACCTATTTAACTGTAATCTTTTTTCATTATCTGAATAGTTTTAATTTGTATTTTTCTGATATTTTGTATTCCTATAATCCTATTTAGTATATGTATATTTTTTCTTTCCACTTTTTTCTTCCCTTTCTTTCAATCCCTTTTTGTTCTGATAACGTAATAGCTATAATCCTTTTCATTATCAGAGTGGATTTAATTTGTATTTTTATGATCATTGGTAATTTTTATGATTATCTTTAGTATTTGTATTTCTTTTCATTCCTCTTTTTTCTTTCAGTTCCATTTTGTTCTGATATAACGATAATCAGCACATTTAATCCTTTTTATTATCAGATTGGTGCTAATTTGTATTTTTATGCTCTTTGGTATTCTTATGATTGTATTGAGTAATTATATTCTCTTTTCTTTCTTTTTTTCTTTCAATTCCTCATCTCTAATAAAACGATATTCAGCGTATCTAGCAGTAATCCTGTTCTTTATCAAAATGGGTCTAATTTGTATGGTCGTATTTAGTAGTTATATTTTTTTTTCTTTCCCCTTTTTTTCTCTCAATTCCTTTTAGCTCTAAGATAACAATAATGAGCGTATTTATCTCTAATCCTATTCATTATCAAAATGGTTCTAATTTTTATTTTTATTTTCACTATATTGGCATTTTAATGGTATTTTTTGGTATTTTATTTTTCCATTACCTTTTTTTCTCTCAGTATCTTTTGGCTCTAATATAACGATAATCGGTGCATTCATCTATAATCCTTTTCATTATCAGAATGGTTCCAATTTGTAGTTTCATGATCTTTGTTATTCTTATGATCATATTTAGTAGCTGTATTTTTTTTCTTTTCCCGTGTATTTATATATATATGATTAATTACTATTTTCATATTATCATTATCATAATAATTATTATTGTTATTACTATTATTATTATTCTATTATTGTTATCATCATACCATTATTCTCATTTATATTCTTATTCTTATTCCTTTTCCTATTCTTATTATTATTCTTATTTTTATTCTTATCTTCATTCTTATACCTATTCTTATTCTTATTAATCCTATTATCATTATTATTATTATTATCATTATTATTATTATCATTATTATTTCTTTATTTTTTTATTTTTTTTATTATCATTATTATCATTATTATTGTTATTATCATTATTATTATTATTATTATTATTATTATCATTATTATTATTATTATTATTACTATTATCATTATCAATATTATTATTATTATTATGATTATAATGATTATATATATATAATCATTATAATCATAATAATATATATATATATATATATATATATATATATATATATATATATATATATATATAGATATATATATATGTATATATATATATATATATATATATATATATATATATATATATATATATATATTTATTTTTTTATATATCTTTATATTTATATATATCTATGTGTATATATATATATATATATATATATATATATATATATATATATATATATATATATATATATATGTATACATATATATATATATATATACATATATATATGTATATATATATGCATATATATATATATATATATATATATATATATATATATATATATATATACATATATATATATATAATATATATATATATATATATATATATATATATATATATATATATATATATATACAAACTGACATACACTCATACACATACATAACATACATTTTACACGTCTTCGACTGTCTCGCACATACACGGGTGCTGATCCCTTATCAGCTGGTGGCAGCCTACCCCTACACAGGACAGGATTCACGTTACCATGGATTCAATCGGGATTTTACTTTGGGGCAAGGGAATGTCTCGGGGGAATCACTACAATACATCTGAGGGAAGTCAAGAAGCACCATCTTGGACTTCCTCTCATCAGAAGTCAGGGCCGCCAAACTCACCTTTCGCCCGTCCAGGAGCTTGTCAGTCTCCTGGAGGAAGGTGAGGGTGGACTGGTCTTTAGGGATGACTATCATGCCTTTGTCTCTGGCAATTCTAATCGTCAGACGGCACTGTCTCTGGGTTTCCAGAGCCCGTACCATCTGATAAGCGTTGTCGAATCCTTCCGGTTTAGGGGGAACCGACTCGGGGCTACAGACTCGCCCTCCGAGTCTGTAGCCGGCCGAGGACGCTTAATGCCTGCCTCCGAACCGACGCTGGAATTTTGGCAGTGGGGCCAGCAGGGTTGGAGGGTCCTGTCTGGCTTCCATTTTTGGTTTGACTCGTCTTCTGAACCGACGCCAGAGACTTGGCAGTGCCAAGGGCTGGTTTAGAGGGTCCAGCCCGAGGCTCTTGGGTAAGCTTTCTCCGAACCGACGCCAGAGCCTTTCCCAACTTTCGACTTTTGTAACCAAGGACCTTAAAAGGTTCCAAGGTGACAGCCTTAGTCAACTTCGTTCCAGGTTCGTCAACGTGGGGGTCAGTCAAGGTTTTTTTTTTGTGAAAGATGCCATATAGTAAAGCGTTCAATTCATCCTCCCACGCCCCCACCCACCACGGAGTCCAACAAGGGGAAGCTGTGCACTGAGACCATGCTCAGAAGCCACAGGGGTGGTGGGAGGATATACGCAACCCCCGTCTTGCATTGATGGCATTCGCAAATACATGCGATTGCCTGTAAGACAGGAGCTGCTTGACCCTAGCCTAGCTCAAAAGAGAGACCAGCCGATTGACCTAATCGAGCCGAGATCAGGCCACCCGTCTTGCTGGAATAGAGGACCAAAGAGGTGTGTTGCTAGCCGCAGGGCGTACTCATACACGGCATCGCTTAACCTCCAGGACTCCCGTCTCCCAGCACACAGGGGCGCCACGCACGGCAAACACGTGGGCAGGTGTGTGCCCCCCAGGGGGGAGAACCAGGGGGGGGTGTGATCCCACCTACTAGATCAGCACCTAGGAACGCTTAGTCGTCCTTCCTCGGAGAATCAACCGCTAGAGGGCCACCTCAAGGGAGGGAGAGACTGGTCAATTCTAGAACGGGCTCTTCCGAGGAAGGAGTTCAAGCCCCCGCGCCACGACAAGGCGGTTCCTTACTGCGGGGGATCATTATCATTATTATCATTATCATATTTATCATCATCATTATTATCATTATCACATTTATTATCATCGTTATCATTATCATTATTATCAATATTACCATTATTAGTATCATTATCATTATCATTATTATCATCATTACTATCATTATTATCATCATTGTTAACATTATCATTATCATCATTATCACATTATTATCATTATCATCATCATTATCGAATTTTTCCTTTATAATGTTAGTATTGCCATTATATTTTTTTTTATCATCAATTTCATTATTATTGGTATTCTCATTACCGTCATCATTTATAGTCAATTATCAGTGTTATCCTTATCATCATTTATATTATTATCGTTACTGTTCCTAATAACATAATTATCATAGCTAATAGTCATTACTATGTTCACTTTTATCACCCTTTTATCACTACTACATATATTAGTATGTAGTAGGTTTCTTAATTATCGATCTTATTTTCTCGACACATGTATCTTACACATTTTTATAATTGATTGAAGTTCTTTTCATAAAACTGTATTATGTTCTTTTCCATTTATTTTTTTCATGTTTGTTTATTCTTATCATTTACATTGTGATTATTTGTATTGGGTATTTATCTTATTCTTATGGCAAAAGAAAGTGCTTGGAGCATACTTGAGATTTATTATGACAAAAAAAAAAAAAAAAAACAAAAAAAACAATGTTGCATGTGGACACTGAATACAAATTCAATTTTTGATAGTTACAGCAGTTCGGCGTGATCCTTCAGAAATTATAGCGTAGGTTTTTGCTATGTTTCCCAGATGATGTGTATAGAAAAAAAGGCTGAAAGTATAGTTTACAAATTAAACAAATATAATAAAAAGTTCAGTGTAAAGTTATTCAGATTAACTTAGCAAATACAAAGTATGGTTATATACATTCAATAAAAGAAAATTCCTCTGTTTGAGGAGACAACTCACGAGAGTGGTAGGTGGAAGGAGAGTGAGGGCTCACCCTTGTTTAGAAGGTGTGAGGTCACCTCCCAGTTACCCTCAGGTATCTAACCTTACCCGAAAAAGTCCGGTTATGCATGCTTGTTTGCGTAAGCTCGTTAACCATTCTATGGGAAGTTCGGCATTTCACCCCATATATGATATGCATATACGACAAATCCACCGACATAGTATCATTGTAATCATTGTTACCATCACTATTATTATTGTCATTATTACTGCTAGTAGTAATAGTAGCAGTATCCTTATTATTATTATTATGATTATATTATCACTATCATTATTATCATTGTTAATATTATTATTATTATTAATTTAGTCATTATTGATGACAATGCTATCGTCATTATCACCGGCATCATTGTTATTGTCATTACCATAACTTCCCTTGTTATTTTTTTTCACCGTTATCATAATTATCATTATTGGCCATATTATCATATTCGCCATTATCGTTATTACTATTAGCATGATTTTTATTATTCTTAGTATTATTATCATTATCATTTAAATAATTATCAGTATAAAAATAATAATGGTAATTGTTATCATTATTATCATGATAGTCATTATCTTCCTTATTGTTACTTCTATTATTATAATTACTATTATCACCATTGCGGTTACTTTTGATATTATCATAATGATAATTGCATCTTAATCACAATAATCACTATTTGCTTTACCATCATGATAATAATTCTTATCATTTCTATAATCATAATCATTATCACGGTAATAATGAAGATAATTCATAATACTTCTGTAACTGTTATTAACATTATCAGTTTTTTTTAGTCTGCTTTTCTTGTTATCAATAATGGTTATTATTATTAGTATTAACAATTTATCATCAGTTATCGGTTATAGTTATCATCATTAGTATTGTTATTCTTATTTTTATAGTCTTTATTATTATTGATTTTATTTTCATGATTAGCCTTATTATCATCATCATTGTTATCATCATTATCGTCATCTTTATTATTATCATTTTGATTATTGTTATAATTGTTAGTAGTAATATTATAATCAATGTAATTGTTTGTATTACTATTTATATTATTAAACAAAAATATTAAAAGCCTAAAATATTTTTCTATCTATATGATGTGTCATGGAATATTTGCAAAAATAATATCTATTCACTGACTGCTAATCTGCACAACTGCTATTTGAAGAAGGAAGTTTAACTTTTTTCATGCTTACAGAAGCATGATGTTAACATATTTGACTTCGCTTCACATGTCAATATGAATGAATTAAAATAAAAGTGTTATCAGGCATTAAATTAAATATCATTTACTATTTGACATAAACTATCCTTGGCCTGAGTGTCCTGTGAACTCAAATGTGTTTTTAGTAGAGGAAGAAACAAATAATTACAAAGATTACTATTACTATTTCACTGTGGCACGGGGTCGCCCGACGGTGTCTTCACTCCATCCCGAAGTGGTAATATGTGATACTGCAGATAGATAGCGCCTTATAATTCCATAATGATGATAATAATGTTAATACGGGTAATGATAAAAATTATGATAATAATAAGAATAAGAATAATTATAAAAATCATAAGGCAATCAATGATGATTATATTCACCTAGGTGTGGTATACTTTATATTTCCATAATATTTTCACTGTAATAAAACACGTAAGTTATCCTCACATCAGGGCAGACTTTTCACTTTAATGGCGATTAAATATGGATAATATTATACGTGCATTGCAGAAGTAGTGTTGAAAATGGACATTACACGACGCACATTACTTGCTAAAAATAAAGGTTATCTCTATAACTGAACTAAATTTAGATCTTTTATTGTTTTTACACCAGTTACCGATTTGATTGATCATAGCATGGTTGCATGACAACGTATGAAAGAGAAGTGAAATGGTAAACTTTCAATCATTCAATCAAAATGTAATAAAATTCGAACGGATTCCTCTGATTGTTACTATATACTTTAATATCCTTTAATCAGCTACAATTAACTACAAAAATACATCCGGTACACTTTTTGCTCTCGTGCATATATTTTCCATATCCAAAACTAGGTAAATTCAGTTTCTTACGTGTTAAAAAATAACTGTAATCCTAGTCTAAGGATTTAAATAATTATTTTTCACCCATTTACCAATGCTATTTATGATGGTATTTGTTTGAAATATATGATATGCTAATTATTATAATCTTACTTCATTTTTACATAAATGTTGTTGTATTTGTAATATTTAGCATTTTCGTCATAGGTGATGGTTCTCGGATGCATGTTAGCGGCCTTATTGTATATGTTGGCACGCGTTTGTAGGGAGCTATCTCTCTCTCGATAAAAGATGGAATTACCACAGCGAATGATTGCGAGTGATTGGCAGTAACTGCAGATAACGCCTATAATTGTTCCAAATATTTGGAATATTTGTAACAATTATGTGCAAACCACCCATCAGTCAAAGTTGACCTGACCCGGCGATTGCCTTGCTTTTTATGATATGACATTTCATATGATATTTGTATATGATCTATTTGCTGTATTCAATATCATATATAAAGATTCTATATAATTCTCACAGATAATTATCATAATTATCAGGAAAATTGTTATCATTAATATTATATATTACCAGAACTACTGTAACACATCAAACACGCGGCGACCCCAGTGACCACTGCGTAGACTCTTACCA
>BOPN01000537.1:14652-19652 GCA_017312705.2 Penaeus japonicus | reverse complement strand
TATACATATATGTGTATATATATATATACATATATATGTATATATGTTCATATATATGTATATATACATATATGCATATATATGTATATATACATATATGTGTATATATGTATATATACATATATATACATATATATATATATGTATATATACATATATGTATATATATGTATTTGTATATACACATATATATGTATATATGTATATATATGTATATATATGTATATATATATATATATATGTGTATATATGTATATATATACATATGTGTATATATGTATATATATACATATATGTGTATATATGTATATATATACATATATGTGTATATATGTATATATATACATATATGTGTATATATGTATATATATACATATATGTGTATATATGTATATATATGTACATATATGTGTATATATGTATATATATATATACATATATGTGTATATATGTATATATATATATACATATATGTGTATATATATGTATATATATATACATATATATACATATATATACATATATATGTTTATACCATTCACGCTGGGGCTATTCCAGCTCTGAATGGTCAAAATGCCGGGGTTTTTGAACGCCTAAGGATTCTTGGGCGCACAAGCTGATGGCCTGGGCTGTCCGCTCGCCTTCCCCGAGTGCCGGCCTTGACCAAATATCTCGTAGCCGGTGTCTAACCTAAAAACTATGAAACGTGTCAGCACGTCATCCGGCGTGAATGTGATATTAAGGGGTAAAATATTGAGAAAGGAGTTCGTTAAGTTGAGGTTGTTGAATTCATACTGTAATCATACAATCTTTTCTTACAGAGTGCGAAACCGTGAGGCAGAAGATCGAGCAAGAGTTTCCACATTGATCCTGGCATTCATAGCAAACAAATATCAACTATCTGTGAGCACATTGCTGCAGTCAGTGCCCATTGAAAGACAAAAGTATGTGTCCTACTCACTAGCCTTAAACAAGCTTGCAGAGCTGCTACAACCATTTAGTTTATGAAGCTAATCTGGAATATGGTAGACCACTAGTATATACATATATACAGCCTGTTTAAATTGATTTCTTAATTTTCTTATTCACAGCTAGATTAATACTCAAGTTTCAATAATAAAAATAATACCCTTAACCTGGATATGGGTTATCCATATTCTTGTTCAACTACAAATCGGCCACTAGTGTAACTTGCTCGGTACAGCAGATGTGTCACACATCTAGGCCTTTCTCACTAATTCATTCTTGAAGATACTAGTCTTTTTAATGTTAGTTTCTATGTTTACTATACTATGAAGTTTATGTATGGCATTTCACAGGCTTCCTCAATATTGTAATATACTTGTGGTATAGATTCCATATCAGCTCATTTTGTTCTTTACACTCTGTGACAGAATTTAACAATTTTCTGGGAAGACAAAATGAAACATTATTTCTTTTGTATATATTTAAGGAAGTAAAAATATCAAAGAAAGAACCATCCCGAAGACAAAAAAAAAAAAAAAAAAAAAATTATGAAAAGATGGAGACTAAGGATGTGACAAGTGCTTTACAGCTGTGAGTTCCACAGCACTAACCAGCCATACTGGCATAGGGGAACATTGTATCTGCTGCATATGGTCTGATTCACCTTCTCATTTTGCTTGCACGCCCTTCAGCTGGCATCTTGTTGGTCTTTGTTTTCTAAAGATGGTATTTAGTTGAGACCATGGATAGGAGCCCTTCAAGAATTTTTCTTCCTGCTGGTACTATCATCTGTCACAAAATATAATCTATTCTTAGCATGATCTTCAAAATTTTAAACAGTTTCAAAGGTAAAAAAAATAACTCAATTTACCTGTGTAGGTAATTGATGTCACTTAGAATTTGGTATAGTTTTTATTTTATTTTATTTATTTATTTTTTTTTTTTTTTTTTTTAAGTGCTACATTTATGTCACCCATAAAGTTTTGTGTAAGATATCACATCAGATCATCTTAATCCACTACCAGCAGTGATGTGTCAACTTTTTTTCTTTTTTTTTCTTTTTTTAATCCTTAGTCTTATAATTATTATACAGGTTAAATGTTCCCTTTTTTTCTTTTCCAGGCTAGATATATTGATGAAGGTCATAGGAGCTCACCATTTGCGCGACAGCAATTTGTACAAACTTAAATTGCCCTTGGCTAGACTGGCCAAGCAATATAAAGGCAGGTCACGCAAGTAAAGAAACCGTTTCCCGTAAAATCAGGAAACTGAATGGTAGACCCTGTAAATGAACCAATCTTATGGATGGTTTACAAGTTTGTCAATAATAAACTGAACTTCTGACCCATGTTTTCATATATCTTGCAAAAGATATGTTTACAGTAAATAAAATAAAGGACTAGATATGATATACATATCCTTCATAGTAATTGTAAGATATCTTTAGTATTTTGAAAGTTCAGAGGATTTACAGGAAACAAATACTGGGCCACTGCTATTTACCCATTAAATTACTGCATCCTTTGTGTGTGATGGACAGGAGACACTGTTGTAATTTGTCTTTTTCAGTATTTGGCAAAAGCTTTATGATCATCAACCCCATTTCTTCATTACTACAGCTTAAAAATCATTTCAGCATTAAAGTATAGTGAGTATAGATTTACAAATTATCATAAAACTGGAGTTGGCAGTAATATGCATCACATTGTTTAAATAATAAATAAAACTCTTATCTTTAAACAGTGAGCCCTAAATTAGTCTTTGACCCATTACGTACGGGTGTCATAGCATTCATGTCAGCATCGATTAGGCCTAAAAGATGGATGTCAATGCATACATGATGCGACATTGGGATCTGCTTACAGTTGGAGCACGTCCACAGTCATGAAGTATTACGGCTGTAACGGCACTAGCTCCAGAGCTGCAGGGTTCCAAAATCACCCTAAACCCACATTTTATGATGGATTTATGGAAAATATTGTTTGGGCTAGTCTGTGTTACCCAGAGGGCAGAGAAAACACTTTTCCATCCCTCAAATTTAGCCATTGCCACTAGTGCCATAGACTGCCCGCCTGACGAACAGTTAGGTCATTAGGCACCTCCATCCACAATTGGTAAAGGTATCGTGATAGAGAATTTTAATAGAGCAAATAGTAGTACTGACGATGTTTCATAATCGAGAGCAATATAAAATAAAAAGAATAATGGACATGTGTACCTTTGAAACTTCTCTCTGCATGCTAATGTGAACATTCTGTAACAGCTATACATAAGTGCTGGTGACAAAAAAAGAAGAAATAACTTGTGTTGCATTTATTTTGATATAATTATAAAAAAAATCTATGCCATCTAGCGACACTTTAGTTCTAAAGATGAAAAATTAACCTCATTAAGGTTATAACATCTGTAATATTTCTTTGCACTTTAACAGAAGGAAATAGCTAAAATCATACCTGTCCATGTATATTCTTTTACAAAGAGAGAGAGAAAAAAAAAAAAAAAAAAAAAAAAAAAAAAAAAAAAAAAAAAAAAAAAGCAACCTGACAGAAAACTACATCTGTCTCCAGTTTATATCAACTAACATAACATAATGGGAAAATTAAAACTATAATACAGATGTGATGGAACAGGTTTGTTTCAGCAATAGATCTTGCCCATGAAGGACTTTTAACAATACATCTATAAACCAAATATCACCCTGACAAGATTTTAATAAGATACCTAATGACTAGATAATTTTTATCAGTGCTAAAGACACTGTCATTAAACAATTTGTTATTCTGAAAGAATAATGTACATATTTACAAGGAAAATTGATTTTCATCAATTCTTTCTTATTTTCATTTTTGTTGATGAGGATTCAAAAGCAATTTTCTTAGGCTATTCAAAGTTTTGCATAAAAAATAATTGATTTTTGCTACATCTGACTAATGAAATAAAAACTATAAAATGGAACCTATGCAAAAATATGACCGTTTGGAAATGCGTTTATGCTATACACTCTCTATATATATGCAACATGATTGTAAGGAACAAAACAAAACAGTATTCCTGTAATGTTATACTTAACAGAATACAAATTGTTAAGTATTTTCAAATTTCTTCCAAAAAAATACCTTATACTGGATACACATGTTAATCCTAAAGAGATATACATATGTATTACAATAAAATATTAGTATCTTCAATTTCCATGTTAAGATTTGTGCAATACAATCACAGCATAACAACCAGATCTCCAAAACCTAACTTGAAATTTGAACATGGTGATTTATGAGCCCTTTATATCAGAACTCATACAGGCTTGACTCTATAACATCCTCTGCTTTTAGAATAATTGGAAGCATCATTGTAGTCTGTCCCTTAACGTATCATACTAAGTAATTAAACTGATTAGCTGGCACTTATCAGAGGTTTAGGAAACCACACTATTCTGTCCTCCTTCTCAAGTAATAATTCAGAGAGAAGGCAAGAAATTCAGCAATGAATGACCCCATGACAGATCCCTGTAACTAAAGGGGTATGTATGTATGTGATGAGATGTAATGCAATGCGTTCCTGGGCACCACTTCTTTGATGCCAGGTCATGACATGAAAATCTAGAATGAAGCTGAAATACTAATGTGATGTGAAGAAAGTAGCTGTTGCAGCAATTCCTAGACCAATTGCAGTCCATGTCAGGAATCTCCATGCTTTATTTTCCAAGTCATCCTCAGCTGGATATTCTTCACATATCTTTTGCTGTGGAAAAAAAGAAAAAGAAAAATAAGAACACTAATCCAATATAAAAATCTTGATTGCAAAGTATTACAACACATTATACTAATATATATATATATATATATATATATATATATATATATATATATACATATACATATATATACATATATATACATATATATACATATACATATACATACATATACATACATATACATATACATATACATATATATACATATACATATATATACATATACATATATATACATATACATATATATACATATACATATATATACATATACATA
>BOPN01000537.1:7500-14552 GCA_017312705.2 Penaeus japonicus | reverse complement strand
GGAGAGAAGAGGAGAGAAGAGGAGAGGAGAGGAGAGGAGAGGAGAGGAGAGGAGAGGAGAGGAGAGGAGAGGAGAGGAGAGGAGAGGAGAGAAGAGGAGAGGAGAGGAGAGGAGAGGAGAGGAGAGGAGAGGAGAGGAGAGGAGAGGAGAGGAGAGAAGAGGAGAGAAGAGGAGAGGAGAGGAGAGGAGAGGAGAGGAGAGGAGAGGAGAGGAGAGGAGAGGAGAGGAGAGGAGAGGAGAGGAGAGGAGAGGAGAGGAGAGGAGAGGAGAGGAGAGGAGAGGAGAGGAGAGGAGAGGAGAGGAGAGGAGAGGAGAGGAGAGGAGAGAAGAGGAGAGAGGAGAGAGGAGAGGAAAGGGAGAGAGTGCGAGAGATAGAGACAAGAGAGAAAAGACAGACAGAGAGAGAATGAGAGAGAAGAGAAAAATAAAGAGAAGACAGAGGGTGAGAAGACAAAAAGAGAGAGAGAATAGATAGAAAGAGAAAGTTGAGAGAGAAGAGACAGAATCTAAGAGAAAAGACAGACTGCGAGAGAAGAAACTGAAAGAATAAGAAGAGAGACTTGCACTCACACTTCATAAAAGCAATAAGGATAATACTGACATGCTGCCTTTCAAAAAATATTACTATATGTAAAATCAAATCTAAATCTACATAAATTTGATCACAGTCAATACTAACAATTTTGGTAGCAATATTTTACTGTGGATTTATAGAAGTTTTATTTGGTGGAAACCATCTATAGTATCCTAATTGACAGTAATAAGTGTGGTGGAGTGGTAGTTCTGTGGGCCTCCATGAAAAAGCCAACAAAGATCAACCACCTTTATTCTGAGAGAAAGGAATTTGTATACCTCCCTAAAGAACTACTCCAAGCTATATCTTGCCAGAATATATGTGGTGACCACTTGAAACTACATCACTGTCATGGAGGTTGATGCCCCACTAGCTGTAATGAAACATAGATATAACCCCATATAAAGGGGTGCTACAGTTGGTGGGCCACCCTAGAAATAGCATGCTAGTCTCCATTTGTGGGATATTAGCAAAACTTATCATCAGCTTCCTTTCATTATCTACTTTCAATTTTGCTGGTATCCTTCATGTCCATTTCAGGCCCAATATTTATGGTGAAGTTTGTTTTTCAGGACTTAAACTCCTATAAGCTGCTCATGGAATCTTGTTATAAAGGGAATGCCGACATTGCATGAAATACAAAAAAAAAAAAAAAAAAAAATGCATGTGAATCTGCATTTGTGTGATATTAGCATAATTCATTACAATTACCTTCTTTTCACCATTTGAAATTTTAGGTTATCTAATGTCTTAAATGTATTTATGCCTGCTGATTCCTGGGCTGATTCTGGATTGCTTGCCCAGGTGTAAGGTGATTTTCACCATGTTCTTTTGAGCTTTTATTTAATCTTTTATTTTACACTTTTTCAATCATGCCATGATTAAGTGCAACACTTGATCTCTTGAGTATGACTGAAGAGAATATTCTGTCATAACACATCCTATTCAGCATGAAATATTGCAGGATTTTTACCTGCATTTTTTCCCCCATTATGAATGGGACATTTGGTTTGTTAACCTATTTTTCTATTACTGTTTAGCATGTTTCCCCAAACCATACCCACTATATAAATCCTGTATCAGCTAGGGGGCTCTCCTCTCCCTCCGCCAATCAGTGAGTCATGTTTCCTCTCTTTTTTTTGTTTAACTTTCTTGTGAATGAAACACATCAAGTGTGAAATACTAATTCTGGTGCTGTATGGCATATTTCATGCAAGCAACCTCCACCCATCCATCCTTTATCTCATCCCTCCCCCTCCCTCACACCATGCTTATATACCACACAGTATAGTTACAATATAGTATACCATCTTTTTACTATCTATACATCTAAATAAATATTTCATAGTGCTCTATCACAAAACATGCTCTTTATTGCTTCATATATGTTTAACATACATTTCCTCCAGCCTGTTATCTGTGATTAACAGCTGACAACTTTATGTACCAACTCAGTGATAATGGACTGTCCAGTTTATCAAGTGATAACTGGATGCTCTGTCAAAGGACAAGAAATATAACTTGTTCACTAGCAAAATAGAGTTTGGACTAGCTCCAAGTTTAATGATAAATCATCATACAAGCTCTATACTGCTAGAATATATGAGGTAATTTGTTGGCCTTTTCTCGGGTGCCAAAGGTTCTTTGGCCTGTGGCATACATATAAGTGTAGTGCATAGGCCAATGACAAATATAAGTGTTTTGTAAATATCTACAAGAAATTGTGATTGACTTGAATATTCCATAAATACAACTACTCACTCTGGAATAGCCATAACTTTGTTTTTTACTATTGCCCAACACAGGTAATCAAGGAGGATGTATGCATTTCTGCATTTCTCATAACTCAGTAACTACTTTATCAGTTATTTTAGCTAATACTTTTGTTAATGGATGACTATCAACTTCTGATAGAAGACAAAAATCATTATCACCGGTACAGATCTAGCAGTCATAGTAAATGAAATAAGCCATGGTACATTATAGGAAACTTAACAACTGTTTCCTTGTACCATATATTACACTGCATTGGTAGAAGATTGGAAATAGTAGTCATCAAAGCTTACTCTCAGATCCACACACACAACCTTAACTTGTCACAAACATGGTAGAACCTTAAAACAATTCAGAAAAAATTCATTAACCCAATCTCGACGGGCCCAGCAAGAAATGGCGACCCCCTATGCCGGGCCTATGCAATATTGCATCGGGAACGTCACACTGGTGTGTAGCCCCGTCACCAGGCATTTAGCCGTGTCACACGGGTGTGACACACGGTCATCATAGGGTTAATATCAGCCTGCATGATGTAAATATGTGTTTACAATTTTCCTTTATATTGGTAAACCAGGTACCTTACTGAAGGATTAACCCATTCCCAACGGGACCAATCCGGCTTAAAAAGACCAAAATTCCGGGACTCATGAACGCATAAGCCTAACGCGTCGGGATTCTCGGCCGCACTGGCCGTGAGCCAGCGCACAGCGCTGGCTCCTCCCGCACACTGGGCTGGACAAAATAACGCGTCCCCGGCGTGTGGCCCAAAAACCACTGAACGTGATATCTAGTCACCCGTCGTTAACGGGTTAAAAAACCCTGAAATTCTTTAATCAAGTGACTATGAATCGTTCAATAAAAATGTAAAATTATTACTGGTTAAATCTAAATCTGAATTAAATAAAAAGATTATGTACCTCAGACTTCATGAACCAAAATACATTCTTCTTATCAATTTCATGGTAATACATATCTTAAACATGTCCAAATCTTTAAGAAAAAAATATTTAGTTATTTAAATAACTGTAGACAAACCAGGTGGTATCAGGCATCAGAGTAATAGCTTAGAGATATACCATTTCTAATCTCCTGACAATGCAGTGTAATATTTTGAAGATGACGACAGTGCATGAAATATCAAGGATCAGATAATCAAAACATTAACATTTAACATGTGCCCATTACACCACTGGGACAAAGTTGCCTTTGTCCCAGTGGTTTGTCTCCACATTTGGATGTTAGTTGTGGAAAGTAAACCTACAAATTACTTGGCAGTAAAGGCTGATACAATCCTACAGACAGACTGACCTGATTTACAAACAACTCTCCAAGGGTAGCAGATCTATGAGAAATATCTATACGTAACTCATCATCAGCAGAAACCATATCTAAATACTGTTGTCATACTCAAACCTGAAACTATAAACTCACCCATCCTCCAACTCTTCTGACAAATGGTGCCACAATTTCACTTGCATATTTGCCCATGAACCTGGCAATAGTGACAGCAAAATCCTCCATATTCTTCTCTTTACAGTAGAGAGCCAACTGCCCTCCAAAGGCATAGAGGGCCACAATTCGGCCCCACGTGATGTGCATCTTCTCACCCTCAAAGAGTTCATTGGCCACAGCCACAAAGGACACATATCCTGTTTCACGTGTGATGTCCAGCCGCTTCATCATACCCTTCAAGAAGATCTCATGCTTCTGCATGACAATACGCACACAGCGTAGCAAAGTGCGTTCTACGTCATCTTGCCC
This sequence comes from Penaeus japonicus, assembly GCA_017312705.2. Classification (NCBI taxonomy): domain Eukaryota; kingdom Metazoa; phylum Arthropoda; class Malacostraca; order Decapoda; family Penaeidae; genus Penaeus; species Penaeus japonicus. Next base: position 10,441 of record BOPN01000537.1, on the reverse strand, counting down.
GGAACCTTTCCACTTGCCAAGTAGAGAGAACACAATGCACTCTGCCAGTGTCTCCGCCTTAGCTTCCACCCCGTCCTTATCCCTTGGCGACCTTCTCAGCTCGTCCTCCACATCAGACAGCGCCTGGGTTCCTGAGTCCGGCTGGCTGTCACTGTCGCTCACACTACAGTTGGAGCGCGAGCTCTGGGAGGCAACCTCTGGGTCCGAGCCTGATCTCGAGGCTGACCTCGAGGGGCGGCGTTGTTCTTTGGCCTCGCCGCCGCCTGCCCTCACCACCGAGGGTGAGTCGAAGCCCTCGTCTGCCTCTACCTCCTGGGCAGCCGCCTCCTTCCGCCCGTTATCGCCGTCCTTGTCGGCCGCGGGAGCCATTGAGAGAGAGAAAGAGGATACAGAGACAATGGGAGCGAGGAAGGAAGGAAGGTCACACCACAACACACGACGTTCCTCTCCTCGCCAACACTCCCTCCGGACACACGAGCTCCTCGCACTCACTGCATGGCCTCGTTTGCCTATACGCAAACGCACGCACCCCAAACTTTCAAGTCCCGACCGGTGGCAATTGCAGCAAAACTGATCACTAGAAAGTCACCGAAGGTTCCTCACGGTGAATGAATGAGGAATCCCTTGTTGTTGTTGTGGTGCGACTGGAACAGAGCCGAAGGGACTCGGCTTCGTTCGGTTTTGCTCGGCGATAATGACGTCATTCCTGTGTGATTGCTCATTGGCCGTCTTGTCATGACGTCATGCCCGCCAGGACTTCGAAGCAGCTGATTGGAGACCAGGGCGGAGACTGACGCCCGTGTCGCTCAGCCCCAATAAGGCGATGCTCCCTTGACTCGGGGGGTTAAGGGCAACCTTACGAACATGATACGAAGGGTCGAAATTTACTCGCGCATTAGCGTTCATGGAGGAATGCACCTGAGGAGGGAAAGGAGGCGAGGATGACCTTCTGGGGATTGGCGCTGACCTGTGGCAGGTCGGAATGCAAGGTATTTTTCCACCCACAATTTGTAACCGAAAAATGACCATCACTTTCAATATTACTCTTAACAGGCGATTTCTGTTTTCTTCTGATTCGTTAGCAGTTGCGAAAAGTGACGTAACTAATAGTGAATTGATAATATTACGCAATATGTGAGTCTGTTAACTAACTAGATAAGTCAATCAACAGTTTACATTTGAAATGAAGCTAACCTCTACTTATATTGTTACATACTGCATTAAGATACACGCACTCACTACTTTTATCATTCTACTGCATGTAATTAGTCCCCGTATATATATATATATATATATATATATATATATATATATATATATATATATATATATATATATATATATATATATATATATATATATATATATATATATATATAGAGAGAGAGAGAGAGAGAGAGAGAGAGAGAGAGAGAGAGAGAGATATGCAGATATTCATATATATAATATATATATACATATGCATATATATATATATATATATATATATATATATATATATGTGTGTGTGTGTGTGTGTGTGTGTGTGTGTGTACATAGAAAAAAAAAAAAAAAAAAAAAAAAAAAAAAAAAAAAAAAAAATATATATATATATATATATATATATATATATATATATATATATATAGAGAGAGAGAGAGAGAGAAGAGAGAGAGAGAGAGAGAGAGAGAGAGAGAGAGAGAGATAAAGAAATAGATAGATACAGATCCCATATACTTACACACGCACACACACACACACGAGTTTCTATCAATTCTCAACACTAAGAATGGAGTAACCACATACAAGCATGAGTATGAGAGGTTCATGGTGATGAGTGGTTCCTCTTAGGAAAACCTGGGATATTTCGCAACTACAGACAGGAAGAGGAGAGGGAAGGTGGGGGAGGGATAGAAAGAGGGGGTGCGGCGCTCCCACGGGGTAAGGTGTTCATTCATTCACGTGGGAGAGAAGGAGCGGCGGTTAAGAGGTTGTGGCAGGTCAGACATGAAGGTCGCAACCAAAGTCCACCTCTTGTTTGTTTCATTTAAGAATTCTCGCGTGGTCACGTAATGTTCGACTTCAGGGAAACACGAAGAATATATGGAAAAATGGACAAGGGGATACAGTTTGACAGGTCCTACAGTAGTAGTATTTCTTAGGGTCGTTTAGAATATGCTCAAACGTATATAAGTTGTGTATTTACTGCCTCCTCCCCCTCTGTATCTCTTTCTTTATGTCTCACGACATATATCTACAATAACTGATATTTAAAGAAATCTAGGAGCAAGAAAAAGTGGAGGGATAGGAGGGGAGTCGAGGAGAAGGAAAGGGCGACAGTTAAGCACTTCCGCTTGACCACACAGAAACTTTCCCTCCTATATTTGTTTGTTAGTTTATTTTGATTTTCTCTCTCACTTTATATATATATATATATATATATATATATATATATATATATATATATGTGTGTGTGTGTGTGTGTGTGTGTGTGTGTGTGTGTGTGTGTGTGTGTGTGTGTGTGTGTGTGTGTGTGTGTGTCGATATATATATATATATATATATATATATATATATATATATATATATACATACAAAACACACACACACACACATACACACACATACACACACACACACACACACACACACACACACACACACACACACACACACACATATATATATATATATATATATATATATATATATATATATATATATATATATATATGTAGAGAGATCTAGAGATATAGTTGCTTGTGTATATCGAAAAATAATATGCATTGAATAAATAAAGATGGTATAAATGTGCACACATGAAACACCTTTTAAGACTTTCAGATCAGGAAACAAACAGAAAGAAATCGCAAACCTTAGCGAAGAGCGACGAAACCCATACAAAGAAGACTACCAATCAAACAAGTAAACAACGTTTGTACATGAAAGCTCAGGAATACTG
>BOPN01000536.1:450654-460654 GCA_017312705.2 Penaeus japonicus | reverse complement strand
CAGAGGAGGATGAAACTAACCTGGAAAGGTGGCAACATGCACCATAGAATAGGGGTATGAGAGTCAGCCGAAGTAAAACAGAATGCATGTCTGTGTGTGAACGAGAGTGATGGTAGAAATGCAGTGCGAATGCAAGGTACGGAACTGAAAAAGGTGAACGATTTTAAGTATTTGGGATCAACGGTACAAGGCAATGGTAGGGGGTGAGGATGAGGATACACGTAGGATGGAATGGCTGGAGAATAGTCTCGGGAGTGATCTATGACAGAAGAATATCCGCAACTTGGAAAGGGAAGGCTAACAGGGTGGTAGTAACACCCGCCACGTTGTATGGTTTGGAGACATTAGCTCTAACCAAGAGGCAAGAGGCAGAGATAAGGATGTTAAGATTCTCACTAGGGGTAACGAAAAGAGATATGATCAGAAATGAATATATAAGAGGAACAACACAAGTGGAAAACTTAGGAAACAAGGCATGTGATGAGAGGAGACTAGGAACATCTCGGGAGGAGGATGTTAGGGAACCATCGAGAAGAAGAAAGAGAGGAAGGCCTAAGAGGAGATTCATGGATGCAGTGAGAGAAGATATGAGAGCAGCTGGTCTGACGGAAGAGGATGCACAGGATAGAGGAAGATGGAGACAGAATGATGATCCGATGTGGCGACCCCTGATATGGGAAAAGACAAAAGAAAAGATAAGAAAAAAAATATTATAATTGTTTTTATCATCTTTCGTTAGTAATGATAGTACTAATCATCATTATCGGTGCCATTGCTGTTATTATCATAATCAGTATAATAATAATGTTAATAATGATGCTGCTACTGATGATAATTCTGATATTAATGATACTAATAACAAAGGTCATTATAATAATGTTAAAGATCATTATAATAATGATAACTATCATAATGATGATTATCATAACTATAATGATAATGGTAGTAGCTATCATCATAGTTATTATCGGTGTCATCATTATCATTGTTGTTGTTATTATTTTTGTTATTTCTACTATTATCATAATTAAAATCATCATTATCGTTTTTGTCATTATCATTATCGTTACTGCTAATGTTATTATTGTTATCATTATTATCATTTTATTATCCTTATTATTGTTTTATTATTATCATCATCATTGTTGTCATTATTTATATTGTTATTATCATCATTATAATTTTCCTTATTGTCAGTATAGTTATTATCATTATCATTATCATAATTATTAATGTTATCATTGTTATCATCATTATGATTGTTACTATTATTATCATAATTATCATGATTGTTTTTACCATTTTCATTATTATCATTATCATTATCATTAATATCATTATCATCACCATAATCATCCTTGTTATTGTCATTATCATTATTGTTTTTATTGTTATCATCATTATCATCTTTTATCATTATCATCACTATCATTATCATTATTATTATCATTATTATCATCATCATAATTATTTTTATCATTGTTATCATCATTATTCATTACCATTATTATGATCATTATAAGATTATCATTAATATCATCACTATTATTACCATTATCATAATCATTATCATTATTATTATCATTATTATGATTTTTAACATTATCATTACTATTATTGTTATTATTATTATCATCAACTTATTATCATTATCATTGTCATTGTTGTTATCTTTATTATTTATATTATCTTTAATATTGTTTTTTATTGTTTTTTATCATTATCATTAACAACATGATTATAAGCATCATCATTATTATCGATGTTTCTTTATTATCATTTCTTAATCGTTACTATCTTTATTAATAAGTATAATAACAATGATAATAATAATGATATTAAAGATAATGGTACTAGTGGTGACAATTATGATAACTATAATAACTATGACGGTAATAAAAAGGATAATAATGACAATGATAATAACAATGATAAATCAATGACAATGAAGCTAATGACAATGATAATAATGAAAATAAAAATCATGCAAATACTAACACTGAGACTAACTCATACTATAAGGATTCTAATACGGATGTAAGGATCTTCGTAAGGATAGTAATGATGATAATGAGAATGGTAATAGTGAAAACATAGATAAATATTATGGATATAGGAAAGTAAAAACAACTTAAAGAAATGATAACACCATCACCAGCAACATCGTATCAACATTAGTAAACGACAATGGTGATAAAAAAGATGATGGTAGTAGTGATATAATACAAATAATAATTATGATCATAATGAGATAACAAGCACAAATACAGGACATTTTATATAACCAACAAAAAAGTATCGTCATTTTGTCCTGGTAGCTTTTCATCCGCGGGAAAGTTGTATTTTGCCCTCGGCTGCTGTTCATACTCTCTCTCCCTCGTGTGGTTACATCGGTAAGGATGAACTCCGCTATGTCTGATTTATTTATGAATATTGAAGTTTCTGTTGCGTTTTTATTTGTAGTGGCAACGATTGCGGGAAGATAGGATAGAGCATTGTTGCTTTAGGAAGGTTGCAGTTGATGTTTTACAATGGGAAATGAGGATATAGGCTTTGTTATAATCCCGCGTGGTGACGGAAGGCACACCACGTTTTGTTTATGTTTCAGACTGATACTTCATTCCAAAAAATAACGTGGGTATTAGAGGGGTTTGAGAGATTTTATTGTGAAAATTGGAAAAATTCAAGTAATTGTTTTAGTTTCAGTATAGCTACATATCGATATATGAATATCACTGAAAACACAGAAAATGATGAAACATACTTTTACCGGTTTTTGCTTATAATTGATTACAGATATTCCTCTGAAGGATAAAAAATGGACTGATATTCGTATGTAACTTTAATTTTCTGTGTATATTAAAGTGATTTTGCAATTTAGTAAAGTGCAGCAGCTATCATGTGGGGGCAGGAAGGGTCTTTAATGTCAGGTATTCATGGAATAGGAAATCAAATCCCATACATTAAGGAATGCCTTGCTGGAGTAAAGTGATTAGGTGTGATTGGGATCGAGTGGAGTTAATGGGGATAGGACAAGGGATACAAAACTGGCGGGAAATCTTTACCACTTGGTATGGAACGGGCAATCAGGTGTGATGGTCAAGTAAATGGACTTCCACTAGCATATCGGTATTGGTAGACCATATGGAATAGACCATATTACATGGAATAGGAGTATGTGAATGTTTGAAGGTGCCGAGGCCTTTGCTACTGCCCTCCGTACCTTTTGTTAATTTGGCACAAACCAAAAGTCTTATGCTCTACCTCACCAGAGTAGATATGCTTGAGTTGGTGCTTTGTTTTACCATGAATTATTGGGTCTGTTAGCTCTGTTAAGCCCAAATGTTTAGTAGATTTTTGCTTCCTCTAAAGTGCTTATGGCTGTGGAGACCATGGTGATCACTTAATATTGTACTGCTAATGGATTGGGCTTATCATTGTAAGCCTCGCATTATAAGCTTCCTGTGTTTGTTCATGCAAGATAAAGCTTGAGGAGCTCCTGGTTAGTTAGAGATCAAATGAAGAATCATTCCAACCTATATCTTGCCTAAAAATGCGGTGTAGACGTGTTGGCCTTTTCTTGTGTATTTGGGATTTAGTCGAGGGTGGAGAGTTGTGGACTAAGTTCACAAACAACATTAGGCCTTTATTAGCTTTTAATTACTATACAAGTAATAGCACTGTTTTATTTCATTTAATTTTCTTTTCTTTTTTTTTACCCTTATTGGAATCTGACCTGTTATTACAATTACTTTTAAGAAATTGAAACTAATTTGATTAAACTAGGTTATAAAGAACTGCTATCATTGTTTCTTTCCTACATTTTGTATTTAGAAATCATAGATTACAGAACAAGTCTTCATGATCTGTCAACATGCTTAATATTTTCAAATGTTGCCACAGGATGTGCTAACCAGCTCTTCCCTCTTTCAGTCCCTAAGTCCGGTACAACGGTGCCTTAAACCACGCGTTCAAGATGGTTAGGGTGGACAAATCAACATGGAAGGCTAATTACTTCACCAAGATTACCCAGCTGCTGGATGAATACAGCCGTTGCTTCATCGTGGGTGCTGACAATGTCGGCTCCAAGCAGATGCAGGAGATCCGTATGAGCCTGCGTGGCTGCGCTGTTGTCCTTATGGGCAAGAACACCATGATGCGCAAAGCCATCCGTGCTCATCTGGAGAACAACCCTGCCCTCGAGAAGTGAGTAGATTACTCCAAAATTAATGTCTTGATTTATAAAAGGGGCTTTTATTGTTAATTTAAGCTACCCGATGTTTAGAACAGTATTTGTTAAAATTTACACACCTAGATTGGAAGCATACCCATACTGACCATGCTTGATTACAGCTTTTATTAGTATATTGACATAAATATTACTATGGATCCTTTCCTTTGAATATCATTTATCATATGGCTGTCTTTAGTGTTTATTTTGCATGACCTATAAGAGATCACTTGCATGAGAGTTTCCAGCATGGCTGTACATTGGATATTTTGTCAAATCAACTGGAAATTTTCAATCTTTTGCAAGCTTGCTCTTGTATGTGAACCAACCTTCACAAAAGCCTTAATTGTCCACAGGCTGCTGCCCCACATTGTTAACAATGTTGGCTTCGTCTTCACCAACGACGACCTGTGTGAAGTTCGTGACAAGCTGCTCCAGAACAAGAAGAGGGCTCCTGCTCGTCCTGGTGCCATTGCCCCATGCCCCGTCACCATCCCTGCCCAGAACACTGGTCTTGGTCCTGAGAAGACAAGTTTCTTCCAGGCTTTGCAGATCCCTACCAAGATTGCCAGGGGTACCATTGAAATCGTGGTAAGTATTTGGTTCAAGGGTTGACCCATTATACTTCTGGACCCTTGTAAAACAGGATTTTATTTTTCCATATTTGCTATTTTTTGAAAGATTGACTATGACAATGGGAAATGTATCTTAGAAATAGATATTTTATAACAGTATAACTGAGTACGGCATAAAGGGCATGATGAAAAAGACATTGAAAAATCTTAATAGGGAAAATGAAAATTGGGTGGGATTATCCTTATCTATTGGAAAGAGCACATATAATGATGAATTAGTGAGCATTTGCAATTTGTTTAGAGGCTAGTGTTTGGGGAAAATATTTTATCAGGGGAAAAAAAAGGCAAATGTGTTGCCTAAAAACCACCAGCTATATATATATATCCTAGCCTTCTAATATTGAAAGCATTCTTGGAGCCTCTTAGTTCTATATTTTCTTGTCTTTCATTCTCATTGATTGGTATTTGTGTATTTTGTTGAACATTGTGGCTTATTGTCACAAGTTGCAATTTATGATTTGTTTAGCATCTATGTATATATGTAGTGATTTTTTTTTTTAAATATAAGTATCTAAAGGTAAAATAATCTTATCCTTTGAGGTAAGATGAATAAATAATTGAAATCGCTCATCTTATAGAGCATGTTACAAGGTTCATTAGGAATAGGATATTTAATCATGTTCTGATATTAAGGTAAATCTTGTATTGTAGTCCTTTATTAATATTAGTTTTTTAAATGGTTTTCCTTGCTGGCCATCTGCATTCATAGGGATTACTTTGAAGTGTAACAAACACATGTTTATATTAGATGTTGGGCTTGAGTGTAATGCACTACTTAATAATAATTAATTTTATTATCTTTTAAAATTCTTAAGCTTCAGTAATGTAAATAAATGATCTTCATAACACAATGGACTCTGTGGAAATTAAGATTAGAATTAAGAACCTTTGTAGTTTCTCAGAAGGGGTGATGGTTATGAAAGGTCTGTGGTCTTACTTACTGTGCAGTACTTGATCTGGAACTCTTTCCACAGAATGATGTGCAGTTGATGAATGAGGGAGACAAGGTGGGTGCCAGCGAGGCAGCTCTCCTTAACATGTTGAACATCTCCCCCTTCACCTACGGTTTGGTGGTACAGCAGGTGTACGATCAGGGCACAGTCTTCTCCCCCAAGGTTCTTGACATCACTGATGAGGACTTGATGAAGACATTCCAGCAGGTGAGTTTTATTTGTGTGGATATTTTGTAATTTTTTGTTTGGTCTTCCTAAGTGTTTAGAGATGGATAGAAAACATACTTGTGGATATTTCCCATATATCCAAAGTTTTATCCCAGAAAGAATTTTAAGATGTCTGGAAAATTGTTAAACTGATGTTACCAAACATTGGTCCAGCAGTTGTTGGTTTCATGTGGCTGACCTATTCTAAAAGTTAATTTTATAATTTATCAAGACCAACATTGTGGCAATGTTTAGTGTCCTGTATGGTTGTTATATATGTTGTCAAGTTTTCTTTCCAATTCTTTCACTTTAAGCCTCATAAATGTCTAATTTTTTGTATAAAATAATCCAAATATTTGGGTCATTAATTGACATTTTTTGCATAAGTTATTCTCCAGGAACAGTTACCCTGGCCACAAAATCACCTTGAAGCATCCTGCTTGCTTTGCTTTGGAGCATTTTGTGACAGCTGTGAATACAGCGACTCGTTTGATTTGTCATGCCCTGTATCCATTCGTGCTGGATGAAACCATATCAGGTCATGATAATTTATTTTGCTTCGACCTGATGTCCTATCACGTGATCACTCCTCTAAATGCACGTTTTACATAGTTAGTTGTGTATATACTCATTGCAGTCACATTTATTTAGACAAAATTTTTTCTTGGCTTGTCAAAAAAAAAAAAAAAATATAAATAGTGACATCCCATCAGATCGGATGGGTATCTGATGGGATGTCAAGTGGTGCAGTGGGGTATCACCCTGGGAGAGATTTCGCACACGGAAGCAGTATGAGCTTGGTATATTCATGGCGGGAGCAGCATTTGGCAGTAATCTCCATCGGGAATGGGTCAAGGCATCAGTGAAGCTAGTTTGGGGTTGACAATTCCATGCTAATGGCCTATTTGAACTGTAACTTCTCATTAGGATTCTTTGATATAGGTTCCCTGAAGTGTGGGTCACAGGTGTCTCATGCTGTGCTTACTATGTTGTAGGATATAGCATCCCGAAGGTAGAAATAATGGGCAGTATTCACAGGGTCACAAATGGTGTCACTGTTATAGCTTGTCGCTAGTGAGCATGTAAGCACTGCCTCATCCTTTTGGCGAGAAATAATCTAGCCGCCTCCTTGGTCTTCTGTAGCCTCATGCCCATCCCTTTGCTTAGGTGCTCTATACACTCTTGTATTACTTTCATATCTGTGGATGTAATCTTTCTTATGCCCTAAAATAACCATCTGAATGAGACCATTGTTGCACTGCACTTTGTTTCCTTGGCAATTGCTAGTTTATGGCAGGTGTGCCATTTTCCTCATTGCACTTCCAAATTGTGTATCAATGCATTTCCAAATACACGTACGTCAAAAAACTAGGAGATATTTTAATGTTGGTCATCAAAGTCCTTGTATGCTACTCCAGCATTTGTTTCCATCCAATTGTTAACCCTTTTGCAATGAACTTCACACATTCTCCCTTACTATCTTCAAGTCACTGTATATTTAGTTAATCTACCCTTTTAACCCATTCATGCTGGGGCTGTTCCGGCTTCGAGTGGTTGGAATGCCGGGGTTTTCGAACTTATAAGCCTAACGCCTCGAGATTCTAGGGCGGACTATCTGCGAGCCTGGGCTGTCCGCTCGCTCACCATGAGTGCTGACCTTGACCAAATATCTTGTCGCCGATGTCTGACCCAAAAACCCCTAAACGTGTCGGCACGTCAACTGCCGCGAATAGGTTAAAATACCTTTGAATGTTCAAAGCTCAAAGGATATTCTGGCTTGAGGAAAATTTGCCAAATGCACTAGATATACTATGCTCTAACTACATCCCATTCAGACTGAAATAGACAGGCAAAACAACCAGTCCTTTTTTAAAGCTAACTATTAACATAGCTGTTTATTTTAGCTCTTTTCATGTGTTAAATCATCTTAAGATAAAGTGAATTGTTGATATCCAATTATGATTTATGGAGATCAAAGTTGTGCAGTTCCATTAACCGGTTAAAAGCTGTGACGTGATATCACTTGCCTCAATATCACTTATCACAGGTCACAATATCACTTCGTGGCTTTTTGTATGGCTGGCACACTGGGTGATCGTGTGTGCAGTTGGAGCAGGCACCATACACTACTATTATTATTAGTACTAGTACAATGGTAGTTAATTCAATGTTGTTAACAAGTGAAAAGCAATGTTTTAAAATGTGAATAATAAAAGTGAGGTTTGTGTTAAAAAAAAAAAAAAAGTACAATTTGTGTATGGTCTTCAGTGGGTTGACCCCTAAAGGGCAAGATGTATGATCTGATGTATGCGTACTAAATCCTTACTTATTTTAATAAATCTGTACAAAGGAATGTTTTTTAGAAATCAACCGATCAAGATCTACACAGACTAAACATTCAACCCGTAATCTGGCTTCCCATGGAATATTGGTAGAGGTTGCCCATGTCTTCACCTCAGCTTGACTAAAACTAGTACACATGCCCTTTACAAGTTAGCTGTAACTATTATTAATGTAAATTATTTATTTCCAGGGTCTGTCTAATGTTGCATCAGTGTCTTTGGCAATTGGTTTCCCAACCATTGCATCAGTTCCCCACTCCATTGTCAATGGATTCAAGAACTTGCTGTCCATTGCTGCAGTTACTGACATTGACTTCAAGGAAGCTGCAACTCTTAAGGAGTTCTTGGCTGTAAGTAATCATTATTGTTTCATAATGTTATTAGAAGCATAAATTGAGATTTTTGATAAATGTCAATCCCTGCTTAGACTAACGTAGAGAAAATATTAACCACGTTACTTTCATCAGGACCCGAGCAAGTTTGCTGCCGCTGCTGCTGCTTCTGCACCAGCTGCTGCCGCTGCAGATGCGCCAAAGGCGGAAGCCAAGAAGGAAGAAGAGCCTGAGGAGGAGTCTGATGATGACATGGGCTTCGGTCTGTTTGACTAATAGCATTCCAGAAACTTGGTCAATAAACAAAGCTGGAAATGATGATTTTCATTGAAACCACATGCATCGGTACACTGAAATTGAAAATTAGAGATGTGAAAGACATTAATTTGAAGAGCAAACCCTTTATATCCACGAACATTGTGGTGCCAAAATATAGTATTTATATTGGGAACTCCAGATCCTCAAGTTATTGCCATATTATACCCCTTTTTAAGGTGACTCAAACCTAAAAAGGAAAAAGAAAAAGGTGGATAACTAAAAAATCCTTCTCTATTAATCCAGTATACACTGTAAACCTATCGTGCACTTCATGTTTGAATAATGCTTGGAGTTCTGTAGGGATTGACAGTTTATAGGAAACTTGCTACAAATTCCTTGAATAGGACCAGTATGACTAGCTACCCAGTGGAGCACAGGATGACACTTTCTTACGCTATTTGAATTGGTGAAATTAACTTGCCCCTTTTCTCAATTTGCTTATAACCATACTTGGTAGCAGCAATACTTGAGGTAGTGATATACGTGCATAGGCACTTGTGTTTTTACTGCCGAAGATGGTATTCCTACTGTGATAACATGCTATTATATACATACAATTGTGAGGACCCATGGACAAATATGTAATTTTAAGTTGTCAAAGCAAACCACATAATTGGACTAAAATCATTAGTTATAGTCTACTAATTAATTAAATTGAATAAAACATTATGCAAATTAATCTATGAACAAATTTGTGATAAATCCTTCAACGCTCATATTGCGAATCCTTTAGGATCACAAGTATTGAATAAAATGCCATTAGTAGTATAAAGTAATTCTTTAGATCACAAATTGTTACATTTAATGCAGCACAAACCTATGATTGTCCTAATTCAGTTGAAATGTTACTTTTATTGATATTAGTGTTGATAGATATAGGTGGGAATATTACATAAAATATGTAATGAAAAATACGCTAATGTTAAGATGTTCTCACATCCAACTAGTTGCCAAATACCATCAGAAGATATTCCATGGTTCT
>BOPN01000536.1:428154-435654 GCA_017312705.2 Penaeus japonicus | reverse complement strand
GCTGGTGTGGTGCTTGGTGTGGTGCTTGGTGTGGTGCTTGGTGTGGTGCTTGGTGAGGTGCTTGGTGTGGTGCTTGGTGTGGTGCTTGGTGTGGTGCTTGGTGTGGTGCTTGGTGAGGTGCTTGGTGTGGTGCTTGGTGTGGTGCTTGGTGTGGTGCTTGGTGTGGTGCTTGGTGTGGTGCTTGGTGTGGTGCTTGGTGTGGTGCTTGGTGTGGTGCTTGGTGTGGTGCTTGGTGAGGTGCTTGGTGTGGTGGTTGGTGTGGTGCTTGGTGTGGTGCTTGGTGTGGTGCTTGGTGTGGTGCTTGGTGTGGTGCTTGGTGTGGTGCTTGGTGTGGTGCTTGGTGTGGTGCTTGGTGTGGTGCTTGGTGTGGTGCTTGGTGTGGTGCTTGGTGTGGTGCCTTGGTGGTGTTTGTGGTGCTTGGTGAGGTACTTGGTGTGGTGGTTGGTGTGGTGCTTGGTGTGGTGCTTGGTGTGGTGCTTGGTGTGGTGCTTGGTGAGGTACTTGGTGTTGTGCTTGATGTGGTACTTGGTGTGGTGCTTGGTGAGGTGCTTGGTGTGGTGGTTGGTGTGGTACTTGGTGTGGTGCTTGCGTGGTGCTTGGTGTGGTGCTTGGTGGTGCTTGCGGTGCTTGGTGGTGCTTGGTGAGGTACTTGGTGTGGTGGTTGGTGTGGTGGTTGGTGTGGTGCTTGGTGTGGTGCTTGGTGTGGTGCTTGGTGTGGTGCTTGGTGTGGTGCTTGGTGTGGTACTTGGTGTGGTGGTTGGTGTGGTGGTTGGTGTGGTGCTTGGTGTGGTGCTTGGTGTGGTGCTTGGTGTGGTGCTTGGTGTGGTGCTTGGTGTGGTGCTTGGTGTGGTGCTTGGTGTGGTACTTGGTGTGGTGGTTGGTGTGGTGCTTGGTGTGGTGCTTGGTGTGGTATTTGGTGTAGTACTTGGTGTGGTATTTGGTGTAGTACTTGGTGTGGTGGTTGGTGTGGTGGTTGGTATTGTGCTTGGTGTGGTGCTTGGTGTTGTGCTGGTGGTGCTTGGTGTGGCACTTGGTGTGGTGTTGCGTGGTGGTTGGTGTGGTACTTTGGTGTGGTGTTTGGTGGTGGTTGGTGTGGTGCTTGGTGTGGTGCTTGGTGAGGTGCTTGGTGTGGTGCTTGGTGTTTGCTGGTGTGGCACTTGGTGGTGGTTGGTGTGGTGCTTGGTGTGGTGCTTGGTGTTGTGCTTGGTGTGGTACTTGGTGTGGTGCTTGGTGGCGTCGGTGTGGTGCTTGGTGTTGCTTCTTGGTGTGGAAATTTTGGTGTGGCGCTTGCGTGGTGCTTCTTGGTGTTGTGCTTGGTGTGGTATTTGCGTAGTACTTGGTGTGGTACTTGCGTGGTGTTTGGTGGTGGTTGGTGTGGTGCTTGGTGTGGTGCTTGGTGTGGCACTTGGTGTGGTGTGGTTGGTGTGGCGGTTGGTGTGGTGCTTGCGTGGTGCTTGGTGTGGTGCTTGGTGTGGTGCTTGGTAGCAGCACTGGTGTGGTGGTTGGTGTGGTGCTTGGTGTGGTGCTTGGTGTGGTATTTGGTGTAGTACTTGGTGTGGTATTTGGTGTAGTACTTGGTGTGGTGAAGCAGTGTGGTGGTTAAGACAGGTGCTTGGTGTGGTGCTTGGTGTTGCGTTTGGTGTGGTGCTCATGTGGTACTTGGTGTGGTGGTTGGTGTGGTGGTTGGTGTGGTGGTTGGTGTGGTGGTTGGTGTGGTGGTTGGTGTGGTGGTTGGTGTGGTGGTTGGTGTGGTGGTTGGTGTGGTGGTTGGTGTGGTGGTTGGTGTGGTGCTTGGTGTGGTGCTTGGTGTGGTGCTTGGTGTGGTGCTTGGTGTGGTATTTGGTGTAGTACTTGGTGTGGTATTTGGTGTAGTACTTGGTGTTGTGCTTGGTGTGGTATTTGGTGTAGTACTTGGTGTGGTACTTGGTGTGGTGTTTGGTGTGGTGGTTGGTGTAGTACTTGGTGTGGTACTTGGTGTGGTGTTTGGTGTGGTGGTTGGTGTGGTGTTTGGTGTGGTACTTGGTGTGGTGGTTGGTGTGGTATTTGGTGTAGTACTTGGTGTGGTACTTGGTGTGGTGCTTGGTGTGGTGCTTGGTGTGGTACTTGGTGTTGTGCTTGGTGTGGTATTTGGTGTAGTACTTGGTGTGGTACTTGGTGTGGTATTTGGTGTGGTGTTTGGTGTAGTACTTGGTGTGGTACTTGGTGTGGTGTTTGGTGTGGTGGTTGGTGTGGTGTTTGGTGTGGTGCTTGGTGTGGTACTTGGTGTGGTGGTTGGTGTGGTGGTTGGTGTGGTGCTTGGTGTGGTACTTGGTGTGGTGCTTGGTGTGGTACTTGGTGTGGTACTTGGTGTGGTGCTTGGTGTGGTGCTTGGTGTGGTATTTGGTGTAGTGCTTGGTGTTGTGCTTGGTGTGGTGGTTGGTGTGGTGCTTGGTGTGGTACTTGGTGTGGTACTTGGTGTGGTGCTTGGTGTGGTACTTGGTGTGGTGCTTGGTGTGGTGCTTGGTGTGGTACTTGGTGTTGTGCTTGGTGTGGTGGTTGGTGTGGTGGTTGGTGTGGTGCTTGGTGTGGTGCTTGGTGTGGTACTTGGTGTGGTGCTTGGTGTGGTACTGTGTGGCAGTCATGTAGTTTGGTGTAACGGTGTTGTGCTTGCGTGGTGGTTGGTGTGGTGGTTGCGTGGCACGGTGATGCTTGTGTGGTACTTCTGGTGTGGTGCTTGGTGTGGTGCTTGGTGTAGTACTTGGTGGTGGTTGGTGGTACTTGGTGTGTGCTGGTGTGGTATTGGTGTGGTACTTGGTGTGGCGCTTGTGTGGTATTGGTGGTACTTGGTGTGGCACTTGTGCGGTGCTTGGTGTAGCACTTGGTGGTGTTTGGTGCAGGCTGGTGTGGTGGTTGCGCGGTATTGGTGGTGCTTGGTGTGGTGCTTATGTGTGCCTATGTGGTGCTTGCGTAGTCGGTGGTGGTGCTTGGTGTTGTGCTTGCGGTGGCACTTGCGGAGCTTGGTGTGGTGCTTGCGTGGCATTTGCGTAGTACTTGGTGTGGCATTTGGTGTAGCACTTTGCGTTGCGCTTGGTGTGGCATTTGCGTAGCACTTGTGTGGCACTTGCGTGGTGTTTGGTGGTGGTTGGTGTGGCGCTTGGTGTGGTGTCAGGTGGTACTTGTGTAGTGTCGGATGGTGGTTGGTGGTGCTCGGTGGTGCTTGGCGTGGCACTTGTGGTGGCTGGTGGTGGTTGGTGGCGTGCTTGGCGGTGGCTGGTGTGGTGCTTGGTGTGGCACTTGGTGTGGTATTTGGTAGCACTTGGTGTATACTCTGGTGTGGCGGTTGGTGTGGCGTTTGCGTGGTGCTTGCGTGGTGTTTGGTGGCGGTTGGTGTGGTGGTCTGCGGTGGTTGGTGTGGCGCTTGGTGTGGCACTTGCGTGGTGGCTGCGTGGTGCTTGCGTGGTGCTGCAGTGGCATCGGTGTAGCACCTGGTGGTATCGGCAGCAATTTGCGGCACTCTGGTGTGGTGGCTGGCGGATTAGGCCGCGGGTGGTGCTTCAGTTGTACTGGTGCGCTGGTGTGGCACTTGGTGTGGCGCTTTGGTGTGGCGTTTGCGTGGTACTTGCAGGTCGGTGGTGGCTGGTGGCGCCTGTTGCGTGCTTGGTGTGGTGCTTGGTGTGGTGCTTGGTGTTGTGCTTGTGTGGCCTCTGGTGTAGTGCTTGTGTGGTGCTTGCGTGGTATTTGGTGTAGTACTTGGTGTGGTATTTGGTGTAGTACTTGGTGTTGTGCTTGGTGTGGTATTTGGTGTAGTACTTGGTGTGGTACTTGCGTGGTGTTTGGTGTGGTGGTTGCGTGGTGCTTGGTGGTGCTTCTGGTGTAGTACTTGTGGTGTTTGATGTGGTGGTTGGTGTGGTGCTTGCGTGGTGCTTGGTGGCACTTGGTGTGCAGTAGTTGGTGTGGTGGTTGGTGTGGTGCTTGGTGTGGTGGTTGGTGTGGTGCTTGGTGTGGTACTTGGTGTGGTATTTGGTGTAGTACTTGGTGTGGTACTTGGTGTGGTGGTTGGTGTGGTGCTTGGTGTGGTGCTTGGTGTGGTGTTTGGTGTGGTGGTTGGTGTGGTGGTTGGTGTGGTGGTTGGTGTGGTGCTTGGTGTGGTACTTGGTGTGGTGGTTGGTGTGGTGCTTGGTGTGGTGCTTGGTGTGGTATTTGGTGTAGTACTTGGTGTGGTATTTGGTGTAGTACTTGGTGTGGTACTTGGTGTGGTGGTTGGTATTGTGCTTGGTGTGGTGCTTGGTGTTGTGCTTGGTGTGGTGCTTGGTGTGGTACTTGGTGTGGTGCTTGGTGTGGTGCTTGGTGTGGTACTTGGTGTGGTGGTTGGTGTGGTGGTTGGTGTGGTGCTTGGTGTGGTGCTTGGTGTGGTGCTTGGTGTGGTGCTTGGTGTGGTGCTTGGTGTGGTGCTTGGTGTGGTGCTTGGTGTTGTGCTTGGTGTGGTACTTGGTGTGGTGCTTGGTGTGGTGCTTGGTGTGGTATTTGGTGTAGTACTTGGTGTTGTGCTTGGTGTGGTATTTGGTGTAGTACTTGGTGTTGTGCTTGGTGTGGTATTTGGTGTAGTACTTGGTGTGGTACTTGGTGTGGTGTTTGGTGTGGTGGTTGGTGTAGTACTTGGTGTGGTACTTGGTGTGGTGTTTGGTGTGGTGGTTGGTGTGGTGTTTGGTGTGGTACTTGGTGTGGTGGTTGGTGTGGTATTTGGTGTAGTACTTGGTGTGGTACTTGGTGTGGTGCTTGGTGTGGTGCTTGTGTGGCACGGTGCTGGTGCTGGTGTGGTATTTGGTGAAGTACTTGGTGTGGGTACTTGGTGTGGTATTTGGTGGTGTTTCAGTGTGGTGGTTGGTGTGGTGCTTGGTGTGGTGCTTGGTGTGGTGCTTGGTGTGGTGCTTGGTGTGGTACTTGGTGTGGTGCTTGGTGTGGTACTTGGTGTGGTGCTTGGTGTGGTACTTGGTGTGGTACTTGGTGTGGTACTTGGTGTGGTGTTTGGTGTGGTGGTTGGTGTGGTGTTTGGTGTGGTGCTTGGTGTGGTACTTGGTGTGGTGGTTGGTGTGGTGGTTGGTGTGGTGCTTGGTGTGGTACTTGGTGTGGTGGCTGCAGGTACTTGGTGTGGTACTTGGTGTGGTGCTTGCGTGGTGCTTGGTGTGGTATTTGGTGTAGTGCTTGGTGTTGTGCTTGGTGTGGTGGTTGGTGTGGTGCTTGGTGTGTACTGGTGTGGTACTTGGTGTGATGCTTGTGGTACTTGGTGTAGTGCTTGGTGTGGTGCTTGGTGTGGTACTTGGTGTTGTGCTTGGTGTGGTGGTTGGTGTGGTGGTTGGTGTGGTGGTTGGTGTGGTGCTTGGTGTGGTACTTGGTGTGATGCTTGGTGTGGTACTTGGTGTGGTGCTTGGTGTGGTGCTTGGTGTGGTACTTGGTGTTGTGCTTGGTGTGGTGGTTGGTGTGGTGCTTGGTGTGGTACTTGGTGTGGTGCTTGGTGTGGTGCTTGGTGTGGTGCTTGGTGTGGTGCTTGGTGTGGTACTTGGTGTGGTGGTTGGTGTGGTGGTTGGTGTGGTGCTTGGTGTGGTACTTGGTGTGGTGGTTGGTATGGTGCTTCATGTGGTACTTGGTGGTGGCTGGTGTGGTACTTGGTGTGGTGGTTGGTGGTGGTTGGTGTGGTGCTTGGTGTGGCACTTGGTGTGGTGGTTGGTATGGTGGTTGGTGTGGTATTTGGTGTAGTACTTGGTGTTGTGCTTGGTGTGGTGCTTGGTGTGGTGCTTGGTGTGGTGCTTGGTGTGGTGCTTGGTGTGGTGCTTGGTGTGGTGCTTGGTGTGGTACTTGGTGTGGTGCTTGGTGTGGTGCTTGGTGTGGTGCTTGGTGTGGTGCTTGGTGTGGTGCTTGGTGTGGTGCTTGGTGTTGTGCTTGGTGTGGTGCTTGGTGTGGTGCTTGGTGTGGTACTTGGTGTGGTGCTTGGTGTGGTGCTTGGTGTGGTGCTTGGTGTGGTACTTGGTGTGGTGCTTGGTGTTGTGCTTGGTGTGGTGCTTGGTGTTGTGCTTGGTGTTGTGCTTGGTGTGGTACTTGGTGTGGTGGTTGGTGTGGTACTTGGTGTGGTGCTTGGTATGGTGCTTGATGTTGTGCTTGGTGTGGTGCTTGGTGTGGTACTTGGTGTGGTGGTTGGTGTGGTACTTGGTGTGGTGCTTGGTATGGTGCTTGATGTTGTGCTTGGTGTGGTACTTGGTGTTGTGCTTGGTGTGGTGCTTGGTGAGGTGCTTGGTGTGATGTTGGGTGTGGTGCTCATGTAGTTCCTGTCTATTAATGTGTATACATTGTATATAGTATGAATAAACTTATCAAAATCAAAATGAAATCATGTGGCGGTGATTGGTGTGGGGCTTATGTGATGATGCGGCGATACTTTGTGTGATGCTCGTGTGGTGATGCAGTAATGCTGGGTGTGGTGCTCGTGTGGTGATGCGATAAGATGTGTAGGTATGGTTTATATATATATATATATATATATATATATATATATATATATATATATATATATATATATATATATATATATATATATAATTATGTTTCGGAAAGTGGCTGAGTGGTATACAATACGGTGGCGTTATGATGTTCAGGTTTCGGTTGTTTGAGGAAAACTGGATGTTCACGAGATCAATGTCATATCATGTTTACAAGTATTCGGTCGCAAATATTTAGACAAACAAAAAATATTTATCTTTGAGTTTACATTTAGCCTCTTTACAGTTTTATTCAGGTAAGATATTTGAAAATTCTTAACACGCAAACCAAACAAGTTAGCAAGATATGATTTCTTACTTTGTCGGTCTTTGCGAGTAATTGGAAGTGCTAACCGTTGCACCCTCCACACTGACAGTCTGCTATTATTGTAATCCCTCTTTTGAAGTCTAATTATCAGTATCATCGGAAGAGGTTTGTATCATAAGGAGGTGAACACAATCCTCAGTTCTGACGTCGAGGGAAAGATGCAAGCTTGCAGCACCTTCCCAGTCTCAGGCCTCTTCTGGCGTCCCGTATATTTCAAGTTATTGATTCAGGTTGTCTGAGTTCCCCCTCCGCGGAACCACTAAGATCCTCAAACCTTGCTTTTTCTGCCTCCGTTTCTATTATTCTGTTCTAGTCTGTTTGTCAATATGCAGGATTCTTAAATCCGAATTTTTGTCTTCATTTCCCCTCTCCCTGTCTTTCTGTCTGTCTCTCCATTCCTCCCTCACCTCCCCTCTCTCTCTTTCACTCGCTCTCGCTCTCCCCCCCCCCCCTTCCTGTCACTCTCATTCACTCCTTCCCCTTTCAATGCCCCCCTCCCCTACTCTCCTATTCTCTCGGCCTCTCCATCTCGCTCCCTCCCGCTCTCACGTCCTCATCCTTCTGCGATGCTCGCTCACCATAATTTGTACGAATAGACATGGACATTAGAGCAAGTTAATCAGATTATCAGCCAGAGAAACGAGTGGTACAATGACTTGCGAA
>BOPN01000536.1:420654-423154 GCA_017312705.2 Penaeus japonicus | reverse complement strand
AAAAATGCAAATAATGTTGATACGATAGGCAGGCATGTCGACTGAAGCGGCATGGTGTTTCTAGCAAGGTGAACACCGGAATGAATTTGAAATGGCTGAACTAAGATGAAGTAGAGGAAAGTGCTGGATATTAGTATGGTCGGAGAAGCTGCATTTGAAGACTATCCCGGATCCAGAATACCTTCCGGAATTAATGAACCCTTGGTCCGTTTATCCGCCATTGATAATGTCACGTGCTCGTTAGCTCGGTAGTAAGCCCTTTCCTATTGCGTGGGTCTTCTTGCTTGATTTATCGACGCAATTAGGTTTTTATTTGATTTTGAAATTGGTTGTTATACTCATTAGCACTAAATGTAGCGGGAGAATCGTCAGAAAAGTGAAGAAGATTAATTTCCAAGGACGAAAGAGATGTGAATGATATAAAAACGTTGTCTCGATGATTGCTAATGTTAATGATAACCACTAATGATGATAATAACAGTAATTATGTCTCATTTTAAAATTATTATTGTACTCTACGATGATAATATTCTCTCTCTCTCTCTCCCTCCCTTTGGAAAGGAAACGGAACAGAGAAAGAAAGAAAGAAAAAAAAAAGATACATAGTATATCTCCCGATCCCCGCTTGGTTCGAAATCACACGCGATATCGGAAAATGAACGTTGACAAAATTACAATAAGGCGATAAATTTCAATAACAACAACAATTACACACACACACAAAAAAAAAAAAATCCTTCCCCCCCTCAAAAAAAAAAAAAAAAAAAAAAAAAAAAAAAAAAAAAAAAAAAAAAAGTGGACTGAGAGAGAGTGAGAATCAGAAGCGGATATGGCGTGAGTGGAGACTTAACGCACTCGCGCTGAAAGGCCGTAACGTTTTCCCTCCTGGATATAAACTAGAAGGTCACAGCTTAAAGGATTGGAGGATAAACATGAGAGGATAACTTGATTAAAGAACTTCGTCCATGCGTTTGGAATGAAACAGAACAGTTCAAAGCTCTCTCTCTTACACACACATATAATATAAGCATACGGATTCATGACAGATAGAGAAGAGAGAGAGAGAGAGAGAGAGAGAGAGAGAGAGAGAGAGAGAGAGAGAGAGAGAGAGAGAGAGAGAGAGAGAGAGAGAGAGAGAGAGAGAGAGAAAGAGTTACTGCCATGTAAGCCCGGCGAAGCATCAGCTCCGGAAATCTGGCTTAGCCTTAAAGTTTCGACTCGTGTATCTGAAACACATGATACTACGAGGATTGGGCATGTGTTTCGGATACGAGAGTCGAAACTGCAGATGATAGACTGAATGATAACCTCTGACTATAAAAAGATACTTTTATTTTCCCTTTTGCTTACCTTAGAGGGTTATGCTGGCGTCCAGGCAATGCTGCGAGGGATCAGGTGTATGGGACTGGTCAGGCTTTGTGCCAGATGTCAGATTCTTGTTTGAAGGTTCTTGTACCAAGTGATGCGGGACAAGAAATCTCGGACTCTGTACGGTGCATGCTATTTATCTATTTATTCTCTATTTCGTGTACACTACTTGAATGATCTAAAACCACCGTAGATAACAATAAGACTTGATTGTGTACACCATTAAAGATTCGGAACTTAGAAATACTAAAGAATGCATTTTGCAAAGCTGTTGAAACAACAAAATCCTCATTATCATTATTAAAGACTTATACCATCCTCTCTTACAGGCACCGCAGACCTGCGTTCATTGAATACACAGCTCAACATGAAATTAATTCGCTGAGTGTATTTAAAATTGCAAGCTGATATTTGGTTCGTGTAATCCGTTTACTTATCCTCCCTCTCCCCTCCCCTCCCCTCCCCTCCCCCAAGCAGTACAGGATATTGCAGCACACATTAAAACATCTTCTTACACTTAAACACGCTTTTGAAATATGCATACTTGCATATGCTTTTGATCTGTGAGTTGGAGAGAACGAGGACGCTCACTGACCCTTCTTGACTGACATTATGTCGACGGATGTAAGAAATTTTCTAGGATGGGTTTCAGATAGTATTTTTGCATAAGCGCTAATACCCGGACACGAATCTACATCAAGAAGATTAACAAAACATTCATATGTTGCTATCATCGCCATTGTCATTATTATTGTTATTCTTATCACCATCATTCATCTTATTGTAATCATTGTGATTGACATTAACACTGTCATCGCTATCACTATTATTATCACTATCATCATTATTATTATACTTATTTTAACAATTAATATATCATCATTATTATCATCTGTGTTATTATTATTATTATTATTATTGTGATCACCCTTATCATTAATTTCATTATTACTATTATAATAAATATTAATATCATTACTACTATTATACTATTATCATTATCATAATCATTATCACCATTGTCATTATAATTGTTGTAACACTATCATTATCATTGTCATTACAATTACTACTTTGATAGTGATACTGATAGTAATGATGATAATAATAACAATACTGATGATAATGATAA
>BOPN01000536.1:361883-364383 GCA_017312705.2 Penaeus japonicus | reverse complement strand
CCCCTCCCCCTCCTCCGCCCGTTACTTCCCTCCCTCCCTCTTCCCTCCTTTAATGTCTCCTGTCCCCCTCCCCTCCCCATCCCAGGCCCCATTAAGATATGAAAATAGAAGGCAACATCCCGGAACCCATCTTGTCAAGAGGAGAAGCTCAGTCTTTGTGCAAGAGTTTCTTTATCCTACAAAACGGATGAGGGCGTAGGGATGGGGGGGAGTGGGGTAAGGCTGGAGAAGGGAGAGGGGAGAGGGAAAAAGGAAGGGGATAAGATTCGAGAAGGGAGGGGGAGAAGGAAGGTGTTTAGGTGAAGGAAGAAGTTGAAGATGGGAAGGGGAGGTTAAAGTTGGGGGAAAAAGGAGGGAGGAAGAGGTGTGAGGGAACAGGTAGATGGATGGGGGAGTGGGTAGGAAAGGGGAGAGGGAAAGGGGTGGAAAAGCGAGTAGTAGGGAAGAGAGTAAGGGAGAGGGAAGGAGATTTAGTGGTAGAAGGGAGGGGGAGAGCGAAAGGGTTTAGGTAGGGGAAAGGAAGAGGTTAAAGGTGGGAGGGAGAGAGTGGAAGAAGGAAGGAGGGGGAAGGGGAGAATGAGGAGAAAGAGTAGATGGAGGAGTGAGTGGGCAGGGGAAGGGAGAAGGGAAGAGGTGGGAAAGCGAATAGTGGCGAGGAGAGTAAGAGGGGGTGTGGGGGCTGAACCCCGCAGGATTTGAGAGGAACAATCACGAAGATGAAAAACTAAGCTAAGATGAAGAAACGAGAGAGACCGCCATCAATGCAGAGGCTGTGAGTGACAGCTTTAGAGAAAGTAAAAAAAAAGGAAAATGAAAATGGAAAAAAGGAAACGGGCCAGTGTAATGGTAGCGGTGTAGTGATTTCCTTGTCGTCTATCGAGGAGGTTAGAGGGAAGGAGAGGAATTTGATCTCATTGTTCCGTGCTGATCGTCTTAAAAGATCCGACTGGTAGTTTTGCAACCCTGTCTCTCCGCGCTCCTTTCAAGCCGTTGCGAAGGATAGCGTTTCTCTCTCCCTCTCTCTATCTATCTATCTATCTATCTCCCTCTCTCCATTTCACTTTCTCTCCTTCTCCCCTTCTCTCCCTCCCTCCCTCTTTTCTTCCATCCTTTCCCTCCCTTCCTCTCTCCCTCCCTCCTTCCCTCCCTCCCTTTCGCCCTTCCCTCCCTCCCTCCCTCCCTCCCTTTCGCCCTTCCCACTGCCTCTCCTCCCTCTTCTCGTTCTCCCTCTCCCTCCATCCATTCTTTTTTTCTTTTGCGTTCATGTGGCTGTGTGTGTGGGAGCGTGAATGTATGTATGTATGCATATTGAGTGCATGCCTTATAAAAGTTCCATTAATATCAATTTCAGACGCTCGGCTTTGACGGGAGACCATGAGCCGTTTAAAAGGCGGTCCCGCGTCGATACAGCTTTTTATCGCGGTTTACGTGATTGAATTGGCAAGTCCACTCGTCCGGCCGATCTGCTGCGAGTGATTGATTCCGGACTGTGTATCGCATGGACCATTTTTCCACTGTATTATGGATTGACTTTTCGCCGTACGAAGGCTTGCTCGCGCCTGTATACGTGTGTGTGTGTGTGTGTGTGTGTGTGTGTGTGTGTGTGTGTGTGTGTGTGTGTGTGTGTGTGTGTGTGTGTGTGTGTGTGTGTGTGTGTGTGTGTGTGCGTGCGTGAGTGTGCCGGTGGGTTTGTGCGTGATATTTTTTGCTTGGGAAAGGTATTTTTATACGTGTATCCGTGTATGAGTGTGTGCCAGTAAGTACATTTATCATTTTATATATCTGTTCACAGTATATTATAAGTTTTAAATGTTCTCTTTCAGGTAAGTGGCGACGCGCTATGCGATCAAGGGCTGTTTTTGTACCAGGTAGGCAGTGATAGAGCAGTGGGAATGTGCACTGTTCGATTTTATCATTATGACGCTGACAATAAGAAAAGCTATGTCGTTGTTATGATAGTAATGTTAATGATCATTGATATTACGATTATAAAAATGATGATGGCGATGAACGCATTACTAGCAACATTTTGTTTACATATTTCATTAGCGAGAGGGTGGATATTTTGCGCACGGAATATTGTACTGCATGAGGAGTACATTACGCAGGGAATAGTAATTTGCACTTTATCTAGGCTTCATGGGTAGAATTATGATGTGGTAATTTGCATAAACGGTATTTTGCATTTATTAGATAGAACGTACCGGCAGCGGCGTATATTGATGACAGTAATTATCGGGGGTGACTTTAAGCTGCGAATGGGTCTTTACAGTGTTTCTAACTGTGGGATTTTGTTTACCGCTGCAATGTCTAATTGTCATTTGTCTCTCGTTTGTTCGTTATATTCTAACTATATTTGTTTTATTTTATTTTTTCTCTTTCCCCCCCTAGTAACCCCTAGATGACCCTTCCCCCCACCCTCCCCCACCCGCTCCATCGCCCAGAGACAAAAGCTTATGATTAGTGCCCTTGTCTGACGTGTATGGGTGATTGCAGAAAG
>BOPN01000536.1:349383-356883 GCA_017312705.2 Penaeus japonicus | reverse complement strand
TCCCCGTTCTAATTAGCAACTGTAAGCGATTACGGCCGTCATCGGAAAGCGGTCGTTTCCTGTCGGGTGCGGGGGTCGTGCGCCGCGGAAGCCCCTCGACGATCCGGAATATTTACACGGCGCGCAGTCAAACGCCGCTTGGCTAATCCGGCGCTTTCCGGTGCTTCAGATTCGATGTGTATTTTAGGGGAGGAGTAACAGACGGGGAGGGGGGGGGTGAGGGGAAGCGAATCACTTTTGAGTTCATCTGCGTGGACGGCCTCCGCCTCCCGTGTTTGCAGATTGAACTGGAAACTGCGATGGCCATTCGATCGAATCGTTCCCCGCTTTAAGCGAAGCGGTAATTCACGGATGCGCTTGGTATAGACGCCCACGGTCGAGCGGCGATGACTCGCGAGCGAAACTGTGTCGTTTTGAAAGGCGCCTCGAAATCGGCTATGCGGGAACCGTACGACGGACCGTGTTAACACGAAATGTCTTGAATAACAAATAATTCGCAGATGTTGACCGGAGGGGGAATGAGTGCAAGGGCTCACTCGGTGAGAATAGTGATGCCTCGGGTGGATGGACACCGGGCAGAGCTCGTACTTCCTTAGAGGGGGAACATAGGCCAAAGATATTTGGCCTTCTCAACCCTAAATCTCTCTCTATCTATCTATCTACCTATCTATCTATCTCTCACTCTAGTGATGATGATGGTGGTGGTGGTGGTGGAGATGGGGATGGGGGAGGAGGAGGAGGAGGAATGGTAACGCTTCACCTCCCATCAAGAGCAGTAGATTTACCTTTTCATTTCCTTATGTATTAACAAGTCAAGGGGATGGGTATGGTTGATATACATTTTTTTCTCGCTCCAAATATTGGCGATGATGACAGGTAGGCCTATGCTCGTCCGATTGGGGGATTTACCTGGCGTCTGTTCTTGTTATGCACATCGTAAATACACATTTTTCGTATCAATGGATTACAAAATGCCCGCCATACACGCACAGCGAATCAACATAAGCGATTAGATGAAGCTCAAAGGTGCACTAAAGTGGTAATCTATCCTTGGAAAAAAAAAGAAATATATACGTGTCTAGAGTGCGTGTTCGTGGTTCAACACTGGGAGATGTGAAGGGGAAGGAGTACGTGTTATGGGAATTATGTAAAACGGCTCCCGAGGTGGTGAGGAAAGCATGTGCGGACCTGGATGTTTACGGTAGAGTAATGAGGTTGAAAACATAAAAGCTTGGGTTGTTGGTTCTGCATAAAGGGGGTTTGGCCGTGATCGTATGTATGGAGTGTGTGTGTGTGTGTGTGTGTGTGTGTGTGTTAAAGGTAGATACAGTAGATTTATATAGATATGCATTTGCATACCATATATTTTACATACATATTCAGAAAGGTCAAGCTGAAGACTGGTGCTGATGTGCAGTGGCCACTTACCGGTATTTATATCCGTTTATCGAAACGTAGAGAAAAGAGAACGCATTTTCTAAACCTTTTTGGCAATTCATTTGGTATATCCTGTCAAGTGCTTATACGAGCGAGCCCAAATCAGGTAACATCTGACAAGCCTCGACCACTCATATGCATACTCAGAACGTCCTTGTCTTTCGGTTTCGGCTTTCACTCGGCCTCGAGAGAAGAAAAAAAAGTCAGATATTTCGCGAATGACAACGATAACTTTGTTAATACTTAGTCGCGGGAGGGACTTTTATTATGCAGATCAAATATTCATTGTCGCATTGTCTCGCGCGGGTGTAGAAATGGGGCGTAGGACGTCCCTTGCTGGCTTGACTTAGGAATCTTTTCATATCCTGCGGATTTCCTCTCGAAATATATAGTATTGCTAGAGCTTTGGGATCATGTGAGTCCTTTAGATGAGGTCAACATTTGCGCAACATTTTTCGAGTTGTGAAAGGCGGCGCCGTGATACCAATACCGTAAGCCAATTAAACAAATGAGTATTTTTTATTAAGAAAACCCAGAAGCTCAAATTGATGGAATAAATACCTATGGCCGACAAACAAGTAGGTTCGATAGCACGTGCATGAGGACGGGAAAAAAGAACACTGAAATATTAAAAAAGAAAGAGAGAAAGAAAGAAAGAGACTTGAGAGAGAGAGAGGGAGAGGGGGAGGGAGGCAAGGGAGAAAGTGCCAAAAATGAATGGAGTAGATATGGATAAGGAAAGAGGACGAAGTGAGGGGGAGGGGGCATCGTGGGGCATCTAACTGGGGGGGGGGGGGTATCACCAGGCAGTCGTCACGCCCAAGCGCTGACGGGCGGACGACACGAGGAATCCGCCGCGTCATGCGGGTCACATCAGTCTGGCCTTCTCGGGTGATTAATAATCGACGGTCATGAGGAGCCCATTCTGTTGTTGTTTTTGTTGTCTTTGGTGAGGTTGATGTTGTGTCATCGTCTTGATTCGCAACTATTCTTCTTTTTGGTATTATTGTCACTATTGATGATGATGTTGCTTCACATGTCTACTTTCGTTGTATTGAAGTAGTTTTGATTTCTGTATTTTTGGTCATTCCTTACTGGTAAAGTTTTGTCTTTTAAGAACTCAATTTATATTCTGTCCGAGCGTGCTTGAATGCGTGTGATTTCTTTTGCATGATATTTTGCAAAGTAAAGCGAGAATCATGACTTACACCTTGTCATCGTTGCTATCATTGCTATCATCATTGCAAGCATCTTCACTTGTATAAAAATCTGTATCAAAACTAAATCATTTTTAAGTTGAAATGTTTTGATGTTTGCATTCTCTCTCCCTCCTCCCTCCCTGATAACTCCCTCTCCCTCCATCTCTCTCTTTCCTCCCGCAATTTCTCTTATTTAGCAATCCATTTATTTTATAGTCATAAACATGTTGGTTAATTGATTAAGAGCAACCATGACGCACTACATAGACGTCCTTGAAATAACTATGGGATTGACCCCAATTGCCAAGCGAAAGGGGACCACTATGTTATATCTAGTCATGATAACACAAAAAAGAAGAAAAAAAAAAATATATATATATATATATATATATATATATATATATATATATATATATATATATAGAAATGTACATATATCTAGTCATGCTACCACTAGAAAAGAAGAAAAAAACATATATGTGTATATATATATATATATATATATATATATATATATATATATATATATATATATATATATACATATATATACATATATATATATATATATATAAATATATATATATATATATATAGATAGATAGATAGATAGATAGATAGATAGATAGATAGATAGATATATGTACACACACACACACACACACACACACACACACACACACACACACACACACACACACACACACACACACACACACACACACACACACACACACACACACACACACACGTGTGTGTGCGTGTGCGTATGCGTGTGTGTTATAGATGACATTATTATGTAAATGCAATGTTCTAAAGTCAAATCGAGCGGCTAATCAAATATGATAAACCGAATCAAAACCAACAATACTAAGCTATTACTTCAATGCTTCAAGACCCGCTCCGAGTGCATGCGTAAGGAGGTAGATAGCGGTTTTGTATACAGTTTATTCTCGTGTGGTTTCTAGTTTTTGTAAGTTTTCGAAAATATGGTTTTACTGTAATCTCCCGTCGTCCGAGTATTATCTTGTGAACACAGGGCGGGATCTTAAGAAAGTCTAAGGCCGTTATTATTATTTGAAAGAAAAAGAAATTCCGCCGACTGTTTCTTACAAGGATTTTGTTACTGTTGTCTCTTTGTGGATATGTTTTACGATCGCTTGGCAGTTATTAGCGGTCAGTCTGGTACTCCCCAACTCGGCTCCTTCCTCCCCTCTCCACTCTTCCCCCTCCCCCCCTCTCTCTTCAAATCCCCCCGCCCTTCCACCCCTCTCCACCTCTCCCCCTATCCCCCTCTCCTCCTCTCTCTTCAACACCCCCTCCCCTCCACCCCTTCTCCCTTTCCCTCCCCACAGCTCGTTCCCCCCTCCACCATCCCCCTCTCCTCTCCTCTCCTCTCTCCCGCCCAGCTCTCCTTTAAACCGCCTCGCCCACGCCCACCCGCACGTCAATCCACCCGCCCGCCCACCAGCCCGCGGGCCGAGGGCGTGGTCGGCGATCCCGGCAGAATGTGGACACCGATGTAGCCTTCGGGGTGTCCAGGTGTCTTGTGGGTTTCTT
The DNA here is from genome assembly GCA_017312705.2 of Penaeus japonicus. NCBI lineage: Eukaryota > Metazoa > Arthropoda > Malacostraca > Decapoda > Penaeidae > Penaeus > Penaeus japonicus. The sequence continues at coordinate 352,687 of BOPN01000536.1, read as the reverse complement.
CGGGTGTCCAGAATGGAGGAGGGGGGGGGGGGTTAAGGGAGTATGGAAGGGGGGAGGCAAGGGGCTTTTATTTTGGCATTAGGAACTGTTAATGGGTTTAAATGTGTGTTAAGTATGTGTGTGAGTGTGTGTCCGAGTATATATAGATGTGTGTGTGTTTGTTTGTTTGTTTGTGTATGTGTGTTCATCTGTCTATTTGTGTATGTATGTATGTATGTATGCACGCATCTGGTTGGAGGAAAAGGGAGTTTGAAAAATGTGTAGAAGTGGCACTGAATTCCAGACTTTTTATTTGAGCTTTGTCTGTTTTGTTTTCATTTATTCATACATTTTTGTTGTGTTATTTGCGTATCATTTTTCTTTTCTTTTCGAATTCATTCATCGTGGATTTCATAGTGAGGGTCGGCTCGATCGAAGCTTTTTTGCGAAAGTTTGTTCTGAAGACCGTGTTTAATGTTTTTTTGCATGTTGTTTTTTATTTTGCTTTTATGTTTTTTTGTGTTTTTTTTTGTGATGTTTTTTTTTTTTTTTTTTATACTAACAGAGTTCTAGGGTGAATGACCAAGGGCATTTTGGGGTAGATTGGAAGCTGTCAAGCATAGCATGCGAATCACATAGTCTTAGGCGACGTTACTGATTTTTTAGAATTTAATTTCGTTTTATTTGATATTGCTGTTGTTTTTGTTGTTGTTGCGCTTATTGACACTGTTATTTTTATTGTTATGATTACTAGTTATTGTTAGTATTATTACCATTATTATTATATTTGTTTAAATCATATATAAATTAATTATTATTATTATTATTATTATTATTATTATTATTATTTAATATTTTCCTTGTTAGCATTATTGATAATATTAATTATGATAATTTTTAGTAGTAGTCTTCTATTTTGTTTTTATTTAGATCATTGCTCTGACCGAAATTAAAATGTTTTACACAGCGGGCCGGGGAAAATGGCGGACGCAACGCAGTTCGTCCTGATTAGCTTTTTGGCGTTTTATCGCATGACTTACGATGGTTGTTTTTTTTCTTCTAATCGGTGCCACGCCCAATTTATTCAGTTTTATTGTAGTTATTCGAGTCTAACGTTATGTAAAAAGATATATATGATTTCTGTGTTTTTTTTTTAAATATTTTATTGTATTTTTTATACGCTGTCAAACACGTGAATTTTGCTATGATGTGAGCATTGTGTGTTCAGTTTGCTCTGGGCGTTCGCAGTTTCTGCCATGCACAATCCCAGTCTACACTGAATAGCTTTTCCTCGCTCAGCAAGCAAGCACGGGTCATGCACTGCATTCAACCCTCTTCTTTCCCTCCCCCCCCCCCTCACTCTCACCGTAGTTGGCTGCCTTGCCTGATCGATGCGCAGGCTAACCTCTCTCTTCTCTCTCTCTTCTCTCTCTCTCTCTCTCTCTCTCTCTCTCTCTCTCTCTCTCTCTCTCTCTCTCTCTCTCTCTCTCTCTCTCTCTCTCTCTCATTCTCTCTCTCTCTCTCTCCCTCTCCCTCCCTTCTTCCTCTCTCCCCCTCCCTCCCTCCTTCCTCTCTCCCCCTCCCTACCTCCTTCCTCTCTCTCACCCTCCCTCTCTCTCTACCTCTCTACCTCTCCCTCCTTCCTTCCTTCCCTCCTTCCCTCCTTCCCTCCATCCCTCCCCCTTCCTCTCCCTTTCTCTCCTGTCCTGTATCTACCTCTCCTTTTGCCCCCCCCCCCTCTCTCTCTCTCTCTCTCTCTCTCTCTCTCTCTCTCTCTCTCTCTCTCTCTCTCTCTCTCTCTCTCTCTCTCTCTCTCTCTCTCCCTCTCTGTCAAAGACTACACTCATGTTACCCAATTTTTTTCCCCTTTAATTCGAAATCTCAGAGAAAATGGCCATTTACCACCCTGCGGTACTGTTTTTTTTTCTCTCCCTCTGTGTTATCTTCTTGGTTTCGGTATCTCCCTGGCGGAACTCACCTCCGTCTTCAAAAGTTGCGTGTGTTTGTTGTTCTTTTTTTTGTTTATTAACTTATTCTTTTTTTTTTTCTTCCTCCAGCGGTTCTTATCGGGCTTATCGGTCGCTCGAATGGGGTCGCTAGTCTGTCGAGCTATTATCGTTACTGTATTTTTGGAAGATACGTTTAGTGTGCGGTTGTTTTGCAGTTGCCACGTATTTATTCTCATTTTTTAAAAGTGTGGTGGTTAACATCGAGTAAGTGTGTCCGTGTCCGTTTGCTGTTCTCTTTTTCTTCCGTTTTTCCTTCCTTATTATGGCCATGCGGTCGACGCCACTGTTTTATTTACACACACATACATACATACATACATACATGCATATATACATACATACACACATACACACACACACACACACACACACACACACACACACACACACACACACACACACACACACACACACACACACACACACACACACACACATTCACGGGCACATTTTGGTTAAGCATCTCCTACGGCAACGGACAGTCGAAACGCCGCGGCATGTAATCCGCAGCGCGTCGGATGGCAGGGCCGCCGCGCCATCCATCCATCCGTCTGATTAAAGAGCACTTGAGTAAAGAAGGTTGAAGCGACGGGAGTAATTGGGTAAATACGCGGCAGGCTGTCGAAGGCTGCGCCATATTATCTCGCTTTCGTCAGTCGTTGTCTGTCTGTGGGTTTCCTTCTTCTGGGTGTGTTCTTCTGATCTCTCTCTCTCTTACTCTTCACTTTGCTCTCTTTCTCTCCATCCCTCTCTCCCTCCCTCCCTTCCTTCCTTCCTCTCCCCCCCTTTCTTCTCTCTCTCTCTCTCTCTCTCTATCTGTCTGTCTGTCTCTCTTTCTCTCTGTCTGTCTCTGTCTGTCTGTCTGTCTGTCTGTCTCTGTCTTTCTTCTTTCCCTCTCGCCACCGCCTCACTCAGACACGCCTTCTTTCTTCTCTTTTCTGATTACAATTTATCTCCGGTCTTCCTCATCCTTTGCTGTCCACGTTTTTCTTCTTTTTTCTTCGTCTTTTTTCGCATCTCAGTCTCCTCCAAACGCCTTCCTGTTGTCGTTTTCCAGCTGGATATTTTCCTTTTTTTATTCTGCTGAGTCTGCTATCCCCCACCTCCTCAACCGCCAACACCTCCTCCCCTCCTCCTCCTCCTCCTCCTCATCCCCCCCTCCTCCTCATCCCCCTCCTCCTCCTTCTTCTCCTCCTCCTCCTCCTCCTCCTCCTCCTCCTCCTCCTCCTCCTCCTCCTCCTCCTCCTCCCCCCCCCCTCCTCGTTTTTCTTCTCGTTCTCTGTTTTCTAGTAATATTTATACGAATAATCATCATC
>BOPN01000536.1:324033-326533 GCA_017312705.2 Penaeus japonicus | reverse complement strand
TTACTACTATCATCATCATTATTACTATCATCATTATTGCTATCATCACCATTATTATTATCATCATCATTATTACTATTATCTTCAGTATTACAATCATCATCACCATTATTACTATCATCATCATTATTACTATTATCTTCAGTATTACAATCATCATCATCAATATTACTATCATCTTCAGTATTATAATCATCATCATCATTCTTTTTGTTCTTACTGTCATTTCCATATTATAATCGTGATTATTATTATCAACGTGACAACGTGTGCTCCATTGTGAATGCACATATCTCTAGATGTCTATATATCTACTTATATAACTGTCTATCTATCTATCTACATACATACACACACACACATTGAATTGTGTTCTTTAGAATACTTTAAGGGGTGGGGGGGGATATACGTATCTTTAGTAATAGAGTCTGTTGCATTCTGATATATAAAACAAAATTACAATGATGATAATGATAACAGTAATAATGATAATGATAATGCTAATAAAAGTGAAAAAAAACGATAATAATAATGATGATAAAATCGATAATGATGAAAATTATGATGCTAATGATAATAAAATCTTCGATAACAGTACACAGAAAACAAAATCCAAATCAAAACAATTTCACTTCAAGTTTTACTAGTCTTCATCGAATAGTTAGAGTAATTATGATTATTATCTCAAGATGCATCGCCGGTGTGGCTCAGCGAATCTGCGTTTTCGTTCGACCTACGAAGTCAAGCGTTCGAGTCCCCTGAATGGTCCACGGTTGATGTTGGGAAGGTCGAAGGTGCCAGTGCTAATGCCCAAGAGTCCTGGCATTGCATCATGAACGTACTCAAGTTTAGCAAGATTGTTGATTCGTAAGCGTATCCAAGCTGAGCAAGGGTATTGCATCATGGATGTACTCAACTTAAGCAAGGGGATTGCACCATAATCGTAAAAGCAGATTATTATACAAAGTCAACTATTCTTCTGTCCTCAAATGTTACGAAACTTGACTCTATTCCTGATGTCATTATTATCAAAAACTTATCAACTGCAGGACTGATGAGTTACACACGACTTTTATCATCATATCATATTATATTATTCATCTATTCATATTAGTTATTCACGACTTTTATTACCATATCATATTGATAAAGAAAAAATAGGGAATTGATAAATGAATGTTATAAAGTTGTGTATATGATACGATAGAATGAAAAAAAGAAAAGTCAGATCAAATGAGAAAGTGAACGAGATGAAATAAGTAAAAAATAATGAGAAATTGATGTAATGATAAAGAACAACAGTGATGGTGATACGATGATAATGGTGATAGTGATGATGATGATGATGATAATGATGATGATATTGATAACTATAATGTAAATTATGGTGATGATAGTGATTATGATGATAATAATGGTGATGATATTGATAACTATAATGTAAATTATGGTGATGATAGTGATTACGATGATAATAATGGTGATGATGATATTGATAACTATAATGTAAATTATGGTGATGATAGTGATTACGATGATGATAATGGTGATGATAATGATGTTAATGGTGATGATCAAGACAATGATGATGATAATAAAAACAACACAGAATAAGAATCAACAAGCAGACCAAACAACATGAAGATAATAGACCAAACAACATGAAGATAATAGAACTTTTGTTTTGTTTTCGAAAATTCTTTCCATCGCGGGTGGACGCTGTAACCAGCGGCTTTGTATCCTTTGTCTCCGAAATCCGGTAAACTGAGGTCTGTTATGCGGAGGATCAGCAGTGTAAACATGCAATAAAACGTAGTGCAAATTGCAATCCGTAAAAAGAGAGAGAGAGAGAGAGAGAGAGAGAGAGAGAGAGGACGATATGATTAGTAGAGTGTCCTTTGTTTGTAAGAAAAAAAGTTTATTGGTAATGCGGTGAACTCGGACAATGGGAAGAGGAAAAAAGAGATATTGAAAAAAAAAAAAAAAAAAAAAAAAAAAAAAAAAAAAAAAAAAAAAAAAAAAAAAAAAATGTATTTAATATAAAATTGGTTTGAAAAAGAAGGTATATTGAAAAAAAAAGAAAAGAAATGCAGATTCATAATTATAAAAAAGAAAGAAAAAAACACATAAAATCAGGAAAAAACATTACCGAATAGAGATAAAAAAAACATCAATACGATATAAAAATCAGAAAATGTGTATTTGTGGTTTAATTAATTAATATTCGAACGTTGTAATCCAATTATTCTTACACTGTATGATTGCAAACATTAATTGCAAACTATAGTTCATATTGGTTTATTGCTAACCAGAACATGTATATATGTATGCATATACATAAAAAAAAAAAAAAAAAAATCTGCCTATCTATCGAAAAGTCATTACCAGGAAATACATATAGAAAAATATATCTTCTCTTCCGCTAAGAGTATAATGCTGAAATGAAGCCATGTTAGTGAATTGTGAACATAACTGTAAATGTAATTATTATTATTACCGA
>BOPN01000536.1:309033-321533 GCA_017312705.2 Penaeus japonicus | reverse complement strand
TCATGTCTTCTCTGTATGGGTAAGGGTTATCAATTCTACTGCTGTGACGTCCTTTTGTTCTGTTGTTACTTGTTCTATTATATTTTTTTACTACTACTACTACTACTACAAAAGAAAGAACCATTGATGGGGCTATGATATCAACTGCAAAAACATCGAAGGAAATCAGTGGAGTGTCTCTTACGCAACACCACCCGCTAGAGTGATGCCAAGTGGTATACTAGAACCGTAAATAAGTTGTAGGTGGTTGCTACTTTATAGTGTCATATATCACTTGTTTTTCTTCGAAAGGTTACGACAAGAGTGCCGTGTCCATTAACTTTTGAAAAGCTCGCTCATGATTGGTCACTCCAACCCGAGTTTCAGACCTCGTGACATTTCCTCAAAGGCCATCGCGTCTTCGTTGTTTTCGGTATGTTTGTTTTCTGGCCCTTGGTAAGAAACGAGTTTGTTTTGATTTTGGGAGATAAACGAGATAGACTGTTAATTGAACTTGATTTCGTCGGATTGAAAATGTTTGCATACAATGCTTTATAAATTCGGTGTTGTCTATTCAGATAAATTGCTACGCTATTCGTTTGTAATCCTTGGAAGAAAAAAAATGTGATTGGCTATGTAATAATTCGCACTGTAAATGTAACTGAACTAATGTGGAGCTTGTTTACAAACTCCTTTTTGGTCAACATTAATGTTTCTTTCCATACTAATGCTCCTATCCATTTATTCACACTATGTTACCAGATTGCAATAAAACCTATATTAATGCATGATAATGTTAAAAAAAAATAAAAAAAAATTAGAACATATAAATCTATGTGACTTTTATCTCTTTAGAAGGTATTGCAAATATTAAACATGGATTGCATTCCGGTCGTGTTCGAAAGCACCTTTCCCCCCCCCCGCCCCTTGCTGCAAATTTAAACAAAGCGGAAACAAATTAGACTAAACATAGCTCAGCAAAACAAAGGGTAGTAAAGTACGGCTTGCATAGGTATGATGCACACCGTATCACCGTATGACAGATGAAACAAGTGACATCAGACCACAGGCCATTCCCGCAGATGCTGTCTGAGGATCCACTGACCTGACCTGTTTATCCTACCTTCAGCATAAGGTCTATTCATAGCTTTATCAATGATATCAATCATAATGTTGTGTGTGTTATATCTAGAATCCACAAACTGTAGCTTATTACCTGACTTTCTGTTTGGTAAATATTAGTTACAAATTTAAGAAATATTTCACAGGCTGCATTCGAACACGATATTATCCTGGGCCGCTATTGGATTACGATTTATGCTAAAAAAAAAAAAAAAAAAAAAAAAAAAAAAAAATCCCCTCCAATGGGCTAATCCTTTACAAACATTTAACATAATATGTTTCTAAATATTAACATGATCATACAGAAATGTTGGTCTGGTGAATTGAGAATACATTATGGTTATAATGGCCCTAGCGTAAACAAGCTAGATATGGAACAACCATATTATCAGAGGTAGATGTTTATTGTAACATTTCAAATACAATTAGATTAGCGTATCTCATGTTATCGAATTTCCTTTATTATGGAAGTTCTCATCTATTGTGCACACGCTACTGTGTTTGTGTTCGTTAACACGTACTACTCGCTATGGTTTAAAGGTTGACTATGACTGTATGGATAGATGCATCTGTATACAGGCTATAAATGGATAGGTTGATAGATTAGTTGAAACGAATTTATAGATATATAGTTCGATTAATTAAGTGATTCGTAGATAAACAGAAATCATTTTGACAAATGCAGGCAAAGGTGTACAGGAGAGTGAAAGGTAGGGTTTCATTAGTTTACATACATCATCAAGATTACAAAACGCACACACACTGAGACACAAACACACACACACACACACACACGCATAAATACACTCATATGTATGTCCAGTATATATATATATATATATATATATATATATATATATATATATATATATATATATATATATATATATATATATATATATATATATATATATATATATATATATATATATATATATTTATATATATATATATAAATAAACACACACACACGCACACACATATACATATATACTCTTCAAGATCTGATAATTCTCTTGACAAATATCGCTGCGACTTTGGATAATTTGAAGGTGTCCGTTTCCTCCGTCGCGACGCATGTAGCTTCTCATATTTTTCTCCTGTTTGCCAAAGCCTCCACGAATCAATTGGTCTCGCGCGGCGCTGTCGGGGATCTTCGTGGAGTGGTTTTTGCTTCGGATGAAATCCCCTCAATCCTTGTCCCTGCTGTATTGGGGATTTTAAGGGTTTTGCTAAAGTACTTACTGATTTCTCCGAGATTTTGGTGATGTTAAGAACTTGAATGGAGGAACGACGGGTCGGCCCTTGCCTTTGATATAATGAAATCCACCCACCTTCTGTCAGAGGTTCAGAAGCAATCCCCTAAGGTACTGGGAGACCATGAAAAAGTTAATAATGCATGAGACTCATCCTTAAGGAATTCTGGACTACAAATCCTAAATGCCCTGAGGAAGAAACCTATAACGACTCATAACGATTTAGTTTCATTATTGCGTGCGGTTTAATAATAGATAAAATAATTTCAATTTTTAATTAGTAAGGGTTCTGTATACAGAGAAACGCAGGCCGTCGTCATCAGCTCTTGACTAATATATGTATGTTTAATAATCTTGCTGATGAATGTAACTCTAATAGAGTTATAATCGAAACGTGTTAATTACATATCTTGCGTTATGAAATTATTCATTCTCAATTATACCTGAGATCCACAGAGAGAGACATATAACCAGTATGTATGTGGGAGGATATTGATCTACATAAATACAGATACACAAATATATATGTAATTCCTAGACTTTTTAAAAGTTTAGTGTAATAGTGATTCATTTTAAAACTAATTGTAAGATAAATTGAATTTCGAGAAGTTGCAAATAATATCTTGATGAATAACTGGTACATATATAATTTAAAAATTCATATTGAAGAAGCTCAAGTTACATTCAACCAAAGAACACAGTAATAATGAAAACAGAAAGTAATCGGAGCGCAAATCTCCGCCGGTAGATTAATCTAGTCTTATGAAATCGTATTCTCTCACAAAGTCTATCTTAATCTACTTCCATCTAGTCTAAACATCATCAACATTAATAAACCTCTTAATCTATCCTCGTCTAACCCAAATTCATCTTAAAATCTATCCTCATATAAGATTTATGCTCATCTATCCAAAAATCAACTTAAAATCTATTCTTATCTACCTCAAATTCAAAATATATCTTCCTCTAACCCATATTCAACTTAAAATCTATTCTCACCTACCCTAAATTCAACATAAAATCTATTCTCACCTAAACTAAATTCAACTTAAGATCTATTCTCACCCACCCTAAATTCAACTTAGAATCTATCATCTACCCTAAATTCAACTGAAAATCTATTCTCATTTTCCCCAAATTCATCTTGAAATCTATTCTCACCTACCCTAAATTCAACTTAAAATCTATTCTCACGTACCGTAAATTCAACTTAAAATCTATTCTCACCTACCCTAAATTCAACTTAAAATCTATTCTCACCCACCCTAAATTCAACTTAAAATCTATTCTCACCTACCCTAAATTCAACTTAAAATCTATTCTCACCCACCCTAAATTCAACTTAAAATCTATTCTCACCTACCCTTAACTCAACTTAAAATCTATTCTCACCTATCCTTAACTCAACTTAAAATCTATTCTCACCTACCCTAAATTCAACTTAAAATATATTCTCACGTACCCTTAATTCAACTTAAAATCTATTCTCACCCACCCTAAATTCAACTTAGAATCTATCATCTACCCTAAATTCAACTGAAAATCTATTCTCATTTTCCCCAAATTCATCTTGAAATCTATTCTCACCCACCCTAAATTCAACTTAAAATCTATTCTCACCTATCCTTAACTCAACTTAAAATCTATTCTCACCTAGCCTAAATTCAACTTAAAATATATTCTCACCTACCCTAAATTCAACTTAAAATCTATTCTCACCAACCCTTAACTCAACTTAAAATCTATTCTCACCTACCCTTAACTCAACTTAAAATCTATTCTCACCTATCCTTAACTCAACTTAAAATCTATTCTCACCCACCCTAAATTCAACTTAAAATATATTCTCACGTACCCTTAATTCAACTTAAAATCTATTCTCACCTACCCTAAATTCAACTTAAAACCTATTCTCACCTACCCTTAACTCAACTTAAAATCTATTCTCACCTAGCCTAAATTCAACTTAAAATCTATTCTCACCTAGCCTAAATTCAACTTAAAATCTATTCTCACCTAGCCTAAATTCAACTTAAAATCTATTCTCACCTACCCTTAACTCAACTTAAAATCTATTCTCACCCACCCTAAATTCAACTTAAAATCTATTCTCACCTAGCCTAAATTCAACTTAAAATCTATTCTCACCTAGCCTAAATTCAACTTAAAATCTATTCTCACCTAGCCTAAATTCAACTTAAAATCTATTCTCACCTAGCCTAAATTCAACTTAAAATCTATTCTCACCTACCCTAAATTCAACCTAAAATCTATTCTCACCTACCCTTAACTCAACTTAAAATCTATTCTCACCCACCCTAAATTCAACTGAAAATCTATTCTCACCTACCCTAAATTCAACCTAAAATCTATTCTCACCTAGCCTAAATTCAACTTAAAATCTATTCTCACCTACCCTAAATTCAACTTAAAGTACATTCTCACCTAGCCTGAACTCAACTTAAAATCCATTTTCACTTACCCCAAATTCATCTTTAAATCTACTCTTATCTTTCTTAATCAGCCCCAAACATCGCCTCAGAGCCATGATGTAATCTTATCCAATCAATTTACCCAAACAGTTATTAATCTCCCCATATTCACTACCATATCTAATCACAATCTACCGACAAACAAGCTAATAAAAAATCTACCCAACTAACCAATCACCTAAGACAAGCCAATGCACCAAGAGACCAGCCACTCAATCAATTTTCAGAGAGATCAACCATTTAACCAAACAACCAAGAAATCAGTCAATCAGCCATTAATACATGAGAGCAACCATTTAACCAAATAAACAAGAGCCAATCAGCCATTAATACATGAGAGCAACCATTTCACCAAGAGCCCAATTAACCATAACCTCAAGAAATGATAAAATCAAATAATAGCAAGGATGAATATTTCACCAATTGCCCAAGAAATCAACCAGTGAGCTTATTAATCTAAATGGAAAAAATAATGAGTCAATTCTCTCTAAAACCCTTAGAAATTAACCAATTAACAAAAAAAAAAATCAACCGATTAACCAAGAAAACTTAGAAATCAACCAATTAACGAAAAAACTTAGAAATCAACCAATAACACTATCGACCAAGAAATTAACCAGAAACCCAAGTAATGAACTAATAAGCCAACAACGCTGGAAACCAGCCAATTATCCAATAACCTAAGAAACTATCCAAAGAACAAGCAACCTAAGAATCAAACCAACAACCCATGAAACCAGCCAATTAGCCAACGCCCCCCCCCCCTAAAAAAATAATAATAACAATTAAGTAAGATAACAACCCTAGCGCCCTGAAGAAAAAAATCAAGTAAGATAACAACCCTTCTCAATAAAAAGAAAAAGAAAAAGAAAAGAAAAACAGTTGTCCAATAATCCAATAAAAACAATTAAATTAACCAAGAAACGAGGGAGAAACGCGGCCTTCCCTTCGGCAAAGGAGACGAGTCGGACGCAAGCCAAAACTTTCTCAAATGTGACACGAAGAAAGAAATCTTGGATCTTCGTCACTAACTCTTTCTTTGCAATGTGCCTTATTTCTTGCATGATTCGAGAAGAAACGCGTAAATAAGATATCGAGGTGGATTTCTATATTTATTCATTTTTCTTCCTTTCTTTATTTATCTTCTGTATATGCATTTCTGTATTTTTTTTATCTTCTCCTAGTTTCTTCTTTTCTGCTTTGCATAGATATTCAATTCAATTTAAGTTAGTTGAATAAACCCAGAACTGTGAATAACTAGAATATTTTTTGTGTTCTGTAAGCAGCCGTTATAATAACCATGAATATAGAAAAGGGTTTGTATTCAGCTCCATTGACTGAAATTCTATTTTCACAGTCGTTCTTCATGGAGAACTGCTGTGGAAGAATAGGCAGATCGATAGTGCATCATAAGTTCAATTGTGCAAAGTAACATACATAAGATTTATTCAACGGTTAGCAGGGTTTTCTTTATAGAATGGAGAATGGCAGAGCAGTGCAACTGAGATATATTTCAGATCTAGAGTTGGACGACTCCAGAAGCACAGTTTAGTTGTAGTGAAGCACCCATTCATGACATGTCATATGACAATTCAGGTCCAATAATCCGTATTTAAAAAAATGGACTGAATTCAAGTATAAAACTCATTAGAACTCGGGAGGATGATAAAGCTCCTTTCCCTTTTTCCAACTTCATATTTTTGTCAACAAGGGATTTTGAGTAAAGTTGCAATCGAGGCTAGAAGAAGGAGCCACATATACAGCGATCATGAGTTACGTTGTGCTTTAAGAAACAGCACGGAATCTAATTCAGAAGCACTCGCTCCCGACATGAAGCAATTTCAATGTAGCCACTGACAAGGAAGCATATTTTTAGGTGATCGATATTACATGTATAAACCTTTAGTGTAGCCAGACCAAACCAAGATTGTATTCGTGGTCTTAAAAAAAAGAAGAAAAAATAAGAAGAAGAAGAAGAAAAGAAAAAAACGGGAGGGGGGAGGAGGTGACTGGACTTCGATGAAAGATATCACAGGAGAAACTGTTTGTCGATTACAGGACTTGAAATCTTTACATGCCTTCACAAACAGAAGCGTTTCATTTATTTGCCTATCACTTTGAATATGAATTCATCTATTGCGTTTTAGACAAAGCGCTCTTTGTATGTATGTATATATATATATATATATATATATATATATATATATATATATATATATATGTATATATATATATTTATATATATACATATATATAGACAGATAGATAGATAGATATATATACATATATATGTACACACACAGACACACACACACACACTCACACACACACACACTCACACACACACACACACACACACACACACACACACACACACACACACACACACACACACACACACACACACACACACACACACACACACACACACACACACATATATATATATATGTGTGTGTGTGTGTGTGTATGTGTAATCTTGCCCAATCAATTTACCCAAACAGTTATTAATCTACCATATTCACTACCATATCTAATCACAATCTACCGACAAACAAGCTAATAAAAAATCTACCCAACTAACCAATCACCTAAGACAAGCCAATGCACCAAGAGACCAGCCACTCAATTAATTTTCAGAGAGATCAACCATTTAACCAAACAACCAAGAAATCAGCCAGTCAGCCATTAATACATGAGAGCAACCATTTCACCATTTCACCCAATCAACTATAACCTCAAGAAATAATAAAATCAAATAATAACAAGGATCAATATTTCACCAATTGCCCAAGAAATCAACCAGTGAGCTTATTAATCTAAATGGAAAAAAAATAATGAGTCAATTCTCTCCAAAAGCCTTAGAAATCAACCAATCAACCAAAAAAAACTTAGGAATCAACCAATTAACAAAAAAAAAAAGATCAACCAATTAACCAAGAAAACTTAGAAATCAACCAATTAACAAAAAAAAGAAAAAAGATAAAAAACAACAACACCGTCGACCAAGAAATTAACCAGAAACCCAAGTAATCAGCCAATTAACCAACAACGCCGGAGACCAGCCAATTATCCAGTAACCTAAGAAACTATCCGAAGAACAAGCGACCTAAGAATCAAACCAACAACCCATGAAACCAGCCAATTAGCCAACGCCCCCCCCCCTAAAAAAATAATAATAATAACAATTAAGTAAGATAACAACCCCAACGCACCGAAAAAAAAAACAATAAGTAAGATAACAACCCTTCTCAAAAAAGAAAAGAAGAAAAGAAAAACAATTGTCCAATAATCGAATAAAACCAACCAAATTAACCAAGAAACGAGGGAGAAACGCGGCCTTCCCCTTCGGCAAAGGAGACGAGTCGGACGCAAGCCAAAACTTTCTCAAATGTGACACGGAGAAAGAAATCTCGGATCTTCGTCACTAACTCTTTCTTTGCAATGTGCCTTATTTCTTGCATGATTCGAGAAGAAACGCGTAAATAAGATATCGAGGTGGATTTCTATATTTATTCATTTTACTTCCTTACTTTTTTATCTTCTGTATATGCATTTCTGTATTTTTTTTTCTCTTCTCCTAGTTTCTTCTTTTCTGCTTTGCATAGATATTCAGTTCAATTTAAGTTGGTTGAATAAACCCAGAACTGTAAATAACTAGAATATATATATATATATATATATATATATATATATATATATATATATATATATATATATATATATAATTTTATTTTTTTATTTTTTGTTGTTGTTGTTGTTGTTGTTCTGTAAGCAGCCAATAACCATGAATATAGAAAAGGCGATGCATTCAGCTCCATTGACTGAAGTTCTATTTTCACAGTCGTTCTTCATGGAGAACTGCTGTGGAAGAATAGGCAGATCGATAGTGCATCATAAGTTCAATTGTGGAAAGTAACATACATGAGATTTATTCAACGGTTAGCGGGGTTTTCTTTATAGAATGGAGAATGGCAGAGAAGTGCAACTGAGATATATTTCAGATCTAGAGTTGGACGACTCCAGAAGCACAGTTTAGTTGTAGTGAAGCACCCATTCATGACATGTCATGTGACAATTCAGGTCCAATAATCAATATTTTAAAAAATGGACTGAATTCAAGGATAAAACCCATTAGAACTCGGGAGGATGATAAAGCTCCTTTCCCTTTTTTCCAACTTCATATTTTTGTCAACAAGGGATTTTGAGTAAAGTTGCAATCGAGACTAGAAGAAGGAGCCACATATACAACGATCATGAGTTACGTTGTGCTTTAAGAAACGGCACGGAATCTAATTCAGAAGCACTCGCTCCCGACATGAAGCAATTTCAAAGTAGCCACTGACAAGGAAAACATATTTATAAGTGATCGATATTACATGTATACATACTCAGTGTCGCCAGACCAAACCAAGATTGTATTCGTGGTCTTAAAAAAAAGAAGAAAAAAGAAGAAGAAGAAGAAGAAAAGAAAAAAACGGGAGGGGGGAGGAGGTGACTGGACTTCGATGAAAGATATCACAGGAGAAACTGTTTGTCGATTACAGGACTAATTACAGGACAGGACAGCGTAGAGATTTTTGAAGATTAGACCTGTTAATATTACTACCACTATCATCATCATCATCATCAAAATTGTTATTACTTTTTGTTATTTTTTATTGTTTTTATTGTTATTATCAATATTCATATTCTTAATGATGATGATAACAATATTAACAATAAATGATAGGAATAACAATGATGTTAGATATACTAATGATGATAGTAATAAAGATCGTAGTGATGAAAATGATAAATGGCAATGATAATAATGGTGATGAGGATGACTAATTGTCATAGTGATAATGATAACAATGATAAGGATAATGATAATGACAAAATATTATAAGGGTTATGATTATGATAACAAGAGATTATAAGGATTATAATGGTGATAAAAGTAATATATAATGATAATACTATTACTTCTAATGATAATAATAGTGATGATAATCATCATTGAAGTTGTGATAGTAGTACTAGTGGTAGTAGTAGTAAAATCATGATAATGGTAATGATAGTAATGATATGATAACAAAGATAAAAAAAAGATATCAACGATCATAAATAAACAGTATTGCCAATAATGTTGTTGTTGATAATTTAATTTATCATTATCATGAACAACATTTGGTTCCTCTGCAAAATCATTATCATATCCAAGACGAGTGTAAGGTATCGAGAGAATCCTGCAATATCTCCAATGACTGACTTCCCGTTGCAACGAAGACATCCCGGATGGAGTTACGATAATGAAAAGAAAAGAAAAGAAAAGAAAAACATTGCAACGGAGTCAGTCAAGGAGCTTTGTTGCACAGAATCCATTTCATTTGCGTCACAAAGCGAAAGTTAATCCGGATGGGATTGTCTTCAACATCAAGTGTGAGAGGTTTGCACGGTAGAAAATTATATAATGACTCAAAGCCGCCTGATTTCGCTCAGTAATGAGGGATTAGTATGATTATGTAAGAAGCAAAACGTATACATGCAGATTAGGTATGGATGAGAATCAAATCTCGCGTTTTGAGGATAGTGTTCTGTGATTATGTTAATTATGTAATTCTGATTTTAAAATTACATGTCCTCTCTTGCTTTGTGCATTTATTCGTCTGTCATTCATATTTTTTTTGTATTAGACACAGAGCGCTTTGTCTAAAACGCAATGGATGAATTGATATTCAAAATGATAGGCAAATAAATGAAACGCTTCTGTTTGTGAAGGCATGAAAAGTAAAAGAAAAATAAGTACACACACACGCACACATATATGTATATATATATATATATATGTATATATATATATATATATATATATATATATAGATAGATAGATAGATAGATATAGATAGATAGATACATACATACATACATACACACAAACACACACACACACACACACACAAACACACAGACACACACACACAAACACACACACACACACACACACACACACACACACACATATATATATATATATATATATACATATATATATACAAATTTTACCTCCCTGACCGGGACTCGAACCCGCGCCGTAAGATTGACAGGCACGGTGTTGAAAACGATCGGCTACTCGACCCGCTAAAAGAATTGTCTAACCAGAGACCTTATGAGACGTCATGAAATTTACCTATTTGCTCTTAGCAGAGCAGTGATACAGACAATTACCGCAGGCGCTCGGCAGCAACGGAATCACAAATTCAAGTCCCAAATCAGGTTACCGAGGTTATATCTATGTGAAAAAGATGGTAGAATGCAGTAACGCATTTAATATAGATATGCACTGCTCTGCTAAGAGCAAATAGGTAAATTCCATGACGTCTCATAAGGCATTTGGTTAGACAATTCTTTTAACGGGTCGAGTAGTCGATCGGTTTCAACACCGTGCACGATCAACACCGTGCCTGTAAATCTTACGGCGCGGGTTCGAGTCCTGGTCAAAGAGGTAAAATTTGTACATCTATATTAAATGCGTTACTGCATTCTACCAACTTCCCCATATGTATATGAGCCATGATGTAATCTTATTCAATCAATTTACCCAAACAGTTATTAATTAATCTACCCATATTCACTACCATATCTAATCACAATCTACCGACAAACAAGCTAATTAAAAAAATAACCAATTAACTAATGCACCAAGAGACCAGCCACTCAATGAATTTTCAGAGAGATCAACCATTTAACCAAACAACCAAGAAATCAGCCATTAATACATGAGAGCAACCATTTCACCAAGAGCCCAATTAACCATAACCTCAAGAAATAATGAAATCAAATAATAACAAGGATGAATATTTTACCAATCAACCAGTGACCAATTAATCTAAATTGAAAAAAAATAATGAGCCAATTCTCTCTAAAACCCTTAGAAATTAACCAAATTAATTTGGTTGGTTTTATTGGATTATTGGACAATTGTTTTTCTTTTGAGAAGGGTTGTTATCTTACTTAATTTTTGTTGTTTTTTCGGGGCGATGGGGTTATCTTTTTTTTTTTTTTTTTTTTTTTTTTTTTTTTTTTTTGAGAGAGAGAGAGAGAGAGAGAGAGAGAGAGAGAGAGAGAGATGCGTTGGTTAATTGGCTGGTTTCATGGGTTGTTGGTTTGATTCTTAGGTTGCTAGTTATTTGGATAGTTTCTTAGGTTATTGGATAATTGGCTGGTCTCTGGTGTTGTTGGTTAATTGGCTGATTACTTGGGTTTCTGGTTAATTTCTTGGTCGATGGTGTTTTTTTGTTAATTGTTTACTTTCAAAGTTTTTTTTTTTTTTTTTTTTTTTTTTTGGGGG
The DNA here is from genome assembly GCA_017312705.2 of Penaeus japonicus. Classification (NCBI taxonomy): domain Eukaryota; kingdom Metazoa; phylum Arthropoda; class Malacostraca; order Decapoda; family Penaeidae; genus Penaeus; species Penaeus japonicus. Next base: position 309,351 of record BOPN01000536.1, on the reverse strand, counting down.
GGGGGGTTAATTGGTTGATTCCTAAGGTTTTTTGGTTAACCAAGAAACGAGGGAGAAACGCGGCCTTCCCCTTCGGCAAAGGAGACGAGTCGGACGCAAGCCAAAACTTTCTCAAATGTGACACGAAGAAAGAAATTTCGGATCTTCGTCACTAAGTCTTTCTTTGCAATGTCCCTTATTTCTTGCATGATTCGAGAAGAAACGCGTAAATAAGATATCGAGGTGGATTTCTATATTTATTGATTTTACTTCCTTTCTTTATTTATCTTCTGTGTATGCATTTCTGTATCTTTTTTCCTTCTCCTAGTTTCTTATTTT
>BOPN01000536.1:289033-294033 GCA_017312705.2 Penaeus japonicus | reverse complement strand
AGAGAAAATATGAATTCACGTAAAGAATGAACGGTATTTTAGACATTAAAAATGAAGGATCAGTTCCACTTTCTAAATCAAAACGAAAACAAACGATCTACAATGAGCAAATGGTCATCTACAACTAAAGCAAATAATAAAAAAAAACATATAACAAAGCTTAAAAGAAAGAAACCATGAATCTAAATCCGTGGATAACCTACGGGAGGGGGGAAAACAGTGGTCGCGGAGGTGTAGTGTGCTCGACTCAGGGAAGGGGTTAGGTCTCGTTTACCGGAGCAGTTGGTGCTGTTCTTCTCCCACCCGCTGTCCGACTCTCGCTCGCCCTCGGACAGCGATGAGTTGGCTCTTGACCTCTCCTCTTTGTTGTCCGAGTCCTGGAGAAAGATAAACAAACAGATCTTTAGTTATATATATATATGTATATATATTCGAGGTTTGGCATGTATGCATATATATATATATATATATTATATATATATATATATATATATATATATATATGTATATATATATATATATATATATATATATATATATATATATATATATATATATATATATGATTAATAAAACACTGCCACAATTTGTGGCAGTGTTTTATTAATTCTGTTATGTGCACGTTACTGTGTTTGTGTTTTTTGTGATTCATATATATATATATATATATATATATATATATATATATATATATATATATATATATATATATATATATATATATGTATATATATATATATATATATATATATGTATATATATATATATATATATATATATATATATATATATATATATATATATATATATATATATATATATATATATATGTGTGTGTGTGTGTGTCTGTGTGTGTGTGTGTGTGTGTGTGTGTGTGGTGTGTGTGTGTGTGTGTGTGTGTGTGTGTGTGTGTGTGTGTGTGTGTGTGTGTGTGTGTGTGTGTGTGTGTGTGTGCGTGCGTGAGTGTGTGTGTGTGGGCGTATTTCTTTTCTTATTTTCTTTCTTCTTTTCCTTTTTTTTTGTGTGTGTGTGGGGGGGGGGGGGATTACCTAGAGACAGTAGTCTGGAAAGAGATGCTACATTAACTTGTTGTCTCCTTACTAGGGATTATCTCTCTTTATCTTTAGCAAGCCAAACAGAAGTTTCGTTTTTATAACTTATTACTCGGAACAATCTATTTCACTCTAAGACATGACTACAAAACAGAAAGTTCTGGAGATGAACGTCAAAAAATAGATGTTCCACAACAGTCCCTCGCATGGGTTCGCTCTACGGATCAACCCCTTTCAATCATTTGCCATAATGCAAGGTAGTCCTGCTGGAAACTGGGTCTGTTATTGTCGCCAGCCGGAGTTAATTAGAGTTAGGTTTATCATTAAGCTTCATGGAGGAAATCTTCGTTTATAATATGAGTCTCTAGGTTGCAATTGAACTCTGTTCACGGAAAGGCTCTGTAATATAGGTATATAGGTTTTAGTTCACTATTGAACTCAAATGCAGGTGCAGATTCAGATGGAGGCCTCTGGTTATCCTGGATATCTATAGACATGAGCCTTTGTACGCAAACATGTCTGTTTCATTTCATAAAGGCCTCTACAATGCTTTCAATGCAGATATAAGCTCTTGTTTACATTGTGACTGTAGAAATACATACAGGGTTTTGTTTAAGTGGAACATCTAAGATTAAGATACGTACAGATGTAGATAAACATTTTTGTTTACAGTGTTATTCCAAGGTTGAGATGCATGTGGATAGAGAATAGTTTCCTACGGTTTGAATCCGTGGCTAGAGAGTGTTTTAGACATTAGACATGAAGGATTAGTTCCACTTTCTAAATCAAAATGAAAATAAACGATTTGCAACGAACGAATGGTCATCTACAACTAAAGCAAAAAAAAAAAAAAAAAAAAAAAAAGGTAATAAAAATAATAATAATGACTTTTTTTCCGACTGACCTTCCCGGTGGACCGCGTGTCGGCCGGGATGAGGTTCGGCAAGACCTTCTCCGTCTTGGCGAGTTCGATGCTTCCTCCGTTGAGATCCGGGTTCTCGTGGTGCTTGCCGCTGATGCCGTTGGCGAAGGCACCCTTCTCCGCCGCGTCGGCCGCCTTGTCCTTGCGCTCCTTCGGCCGGCATCCGCACAAGATGAAGAAGATGACTAGGATGACCACGGCGACGACACCGCCCCCGCCGCCCACGATGACCATGAACGGGATGATGGCTGTCAGAGGCGGGAGAGAAAGACATGTTTTTTATTTATTATTTTTTTTTTTTGGGGGGGGGGCGCCCCCCCCCTTTTCATTTATATATTTTTGTATTTTCTTTATTCCTCCTAATCACTAAGAAAGGAGAGAAGAAAACTGGTATCTGTCTATTTAGCTGTCTATTAGCGTATCTATCTATCCTTCTATCGACCTCTATCCCCCTCCCTCCCTCCCCCCTCTCCCCCACCCTCATCACACAATCCCCCCCTCCTTCCTCCCCCCCCCCCGCAAGAAAAAATCCCCAACGACACCACTCGCTGTTCCCTTACGTGGTCTCTGAAGGATAATCTTCTGAGTGCCGACGCCGTACTCGTTGATGACGGTGCAGTTGTAGGACGCGAAGTCATCCTGCGACACGTTGTAGATCGTGAGCGTGGACACGACGCCGTCCGCGCGCTGGTCCTCCTTCACTTCCCAGTCGCCGCCTGACGGAGAGGACAGCGGACGATGAGGAAACAGGGTCCTTCGCAAGGGTGTTAGAGGGTGGCTGGGGTTTGCTGATTTTTTTTTTATTTTTTATTTTTTTTTTATTATTTTTTTTTTTTGACTCATTCTACGTTTGGATATGTTGGGTAAATGGGGATCTCAATACACACGCGTATAGACATATATACATTCGTACACACAGACACAAAAGATTAGGATACGCAAATACCTTCCCCCTCCCGGCACACACACACACACACACACACACACACACACACACACACACACACACACACACACACACACACACACGCTCTCTCTCTCTCTCTCTCTCTCTCTCTCTCTCTCTCTCTCTCTCTCTCTCTCTCTCTCTCTCTCTCTCTCTCTCTCTCTCTCTCTCTCTCCCTCTCCCTCCCTCCCTCTCTCTCTCCCCCTCTCTTCCCCTCCCCTCTATCTCCCTCTCTCTCTCTCTCGCTCTCTCTCTCTCTCTGTCCCCTCCCCCCCCTCTGATATATTTTTATTCTTATTTTCTCTCCCCCTCTCTCTCTCCCACATCCCCCGCCGAAGAACAAGACCATCACTAACCGGGACTCAGGCTCACGCCCTCCTTCTCCCACGAGAGCGAGACGGGATGCGGCACCGCAGGACCACACTGCAGCGCAACACGGCGTTCTGTCCTTCGCGAACGACCAAGACGGAAGGAGTCTTAATCTTCGGAGGACCTCGGAGTCTGAGATGGACTTGCGCGTCCAGGGAAGGGAAATTGTCGCTCCTGGCCGAACACACGTAAATCCCTGCGTTCGCCTTCGAGGCTTTGATGGTTAGTTCCTCGCCGCTGCCGACCAGCTGGGAGGAAGGAAGGAGCATTGGCGGGGAATTAGATAAGAGGGATCCTGTCTTTTGATCTAGATTTGGTTTTGATATTGTGAATGATAGGCCGAAGGTTTTATCGGAATTGTTGAGTGTGGTATATAATTTACTTTATTTAGTTTTATTACCATAATAATTATTAGTGGTGGTAGTAGTCGTACCGTTAGCAGCAAGGGTATCGTTATTATTATTCTTACTATTATGTTATTATTGTCATTATTATTAACATCACTATCATCATCATCATCATCATCATCATCATCATTTAGCACTGCCCTAAAAGATACACCAAAATTTCAGTGATGTGATATGAGACTCTCATCAACCAAGAGTTTACTAAACACCCCTAAACACCCCTAAATTCCCTTAATTAAAGGCTACGAGACCCCCACACGCCCAATAATACCAAAGACCTTAAAAAAAAAAAAAAAAAATTGGAATCCCATAATCCAACCCCACAGATTTTCATCTCCTTCACTCACCCCATTAACTCAAGTCTCGACCAAAATATCTCGGCTTTGGGATTAGCGTCCACCCGACACTTCATGGCCACCGTGTTCCCGACTTCACCCGACACGCTGCTCGGCTCCGCGAGGAACATGGGCGGGTCTGGGAGGAAGAGAGCCGATGCATTTTGAACAGAGTGTCAATATGAACAGAGTAACTGAATCCCTGTGAATGGCGTGCGAATGTGTGCTTTTTTTACGTGGCGTGTCCTGGAGGGCAAACTCGTAAATAAGCTCGAGTGCAAATAGAGATGGATTGATCAATGGGATTGCGACTGCGATAAGGATGGAGTGATAGATTGGCAATAAAGAGGAACGTGAATGTACGTATGGATGCGCACGGATACGCACACACGTACGTACACATGCACGCACACACACACACACACACACACACACACACACACACACACACACACACACACACACACACACACACACACACACACACACGCGCGCGCGCGCGCACACACATACACACAATAGAGAAAGAGAGACAGAGAAAGAGAGAAAGAGAAAGAGAGAGAAGCGAGAGAGAGAGAGAGAAGCGACAGAGAGAGAGAGAGAGAGAGAAGCGAGAGAAAATACCAGTCCACCAAACTTCCCCCTCCACTTACAGAGAATATTGAGCTGGTCCGTCTTCCGCGCCGTGCCCAGGGCATTGGTCACCTCGCAGGCGATCGTGGCCGACTGGTTGCTCCTCGAGAGAACGCCCAAGGGCATGGTGGCGCCCGCGACGCCCAGCACCTCCCTGCCCTCGCGGAACCAGCGGTAGGTCACGTTGCTGGGGTTGGCGTCCACTTGGCACGTGACGAAGGCCTCTTCGCCTTCTTTTAACTTGGCTGTGGTAAGGGGAGAGAGAGAGAGAGAGGACTTTAATCTTTGCTGTGGGAAGGAGAGAGGCAATAAAACTATATGTATATATATATATAG
>BOPN01000536.1:281533-284033 GCA_017312705.2 Penaeus japonicus | reverse complement strand
GTGGGCGTGAAGGTGTAGGTGAAGTTGGTATCAATGAGTTTCCCGTCTGGCCTCATCCGCCTGTGGTAATGAGTCCCTTTGGTGATGACTGAACCCTTTTCGTCCACCCATTGCATCTAAAAGGGAAAAGAAAAGGTAGAAAAAAAGGACAAAACATTAATAAGGCTTTTAAAATTCTTTAATCCTGGCATAAATAACATAATTTTTAACAATCTTTCATCGTGGCATAAACAAGATAATAAAAAAAAAATCTTTAATCCTAGCATAAAAGAGCATAATTTCTAAAAATCTTAATTCTGGCATAAAAAAACATAATTAAAAAAAAATCTCTAATCCTGGCATAAAAAAAAAAAAAAATCTTTCATCCTGGCATAAATAACATACGTTATTCGATAAGAATCTCCATGAACAGCGACTCGAATACACCAATAAATAAAACCCCAACAACAAAAGCAACGACAGCCAAGAAAACAAACAAACAACCAAACAAACAAAACAAGTACCTCGGGTGCGGGTCTCGCCCCATCCGTGAGACAGGAAAGGGTGTAAGGCACTCCAGCGGTGGCGATGGGCATGTAGTCGATCTTCGGGTACGTGGGGGTGACATAGATGGTCAGGTGGGCGACGTCAGATCGGATGGGCTTGTCCGTGGGCGACGACACCTGGCACTGGTAATCGGCGTCGTCGTCGAGGGTCGCTCTGACAATCCGGAGGCTGAAGTCGTTCTCCTCGTCCGAACCGATCATGGAGTACCTGTGGGGGGAGGGAGGGGGAGAGGGGGTGTGAGTGGGGGTGCGGGATAGAGAGGGGGTGAGGGGTGGTGCGGGTGAGGGAGTGGGGGTGGGGGGTAAGGGGGTGTGAGAGTGAGGTGGATATGATGAAGGATGAAATTAGGATGCATATATACATACATACATACATACATACACACACACACACACACACACACACACACACAACACACACACACACACACACACACACACACACACACACACACATATATATATATATATATATATATATATATATATATATATATATATATATATATATGTATATATATATGTATATATATATACATATATATATACATATATATATATATATATATATATATATATATATATATATATATATATATATATATATATATATATATATATATATATATATATGTATATATAACATTTGATTTGATAAAGTACAGACGATCAAATGTACTAGCCATAACCATAAAACCAGGTAAGCACATCACTCACCTGCATTAAATAAATCCCGCCATATTGGAGTCAAGCACAGCCGGCGGTTCGTTATTAATGCATCGCGAATGTGAGACACAAAATATTATATTGCTAGCGACGTAAAAAACAGAACATTAAATCGAATATAAATTATTCAAACAATATTTTGAAGATTTTCGGAAGCAGTAAAGCCACACGGGGCATTTTGCAATTTTCATCACACAAATATTAGTAAATATGTAAAAGTGTTACACTGAATCTTTTGCTTTGCTTGATGTATTGCATCTGCAACAGGTTATGAAATCTCTCTCTCTCTCTCTCTCTCTCTCTCTCTCTCTCTCTCTCTCTCTCTCTCTCTCTCTCTCTCTCTCTCTCTCTCTCTCTCTCTCTCTCTCTCTCTCTCTCTCTCTCTCTCTCTCTCTCTCTCTTTCTTTCTTTCTTTCTTTCTTTCTCTCTCTCTCTCTCTCTCTCTCTCTCTCTCTCTCTCTCTCTCTCTCTCTCTCTCTCTCTCTCTCTCTCTCTCTCTCTCTCTCTCTCTCTCTCTCTCTCTCTCACTCTCTCTCTCTCTTTCTTTCTCTCTCTCTCTCTCTGTATATACACACGGAAAAATAAACAGCTACAGTGACAACAAGTAGAAGACTCCTGTCACATGGAAGACAGAAAGTTTTTAATAGGAATGGAAGAAGCCAAACCATAGACAGCTAAATTCTACGATAAACCTATAAATCCTATAAAATAGTTTACGCTTCTCAAAAGGCACATAAAAGTCGAGGGAGTCCGGAGCTGCGGACATAGTGTGTTAGCGCCACGAGGAAAAGAATTTGCAATTTCTGGACGCAATATGCAAGACAAACTATCTTGGGCGACGTTGAATGAGTCGAACAAAGTTAAGGTTTAAGAAAAGGGTTGCTTGCAAGATTTCAACCATTTGGTCGACCTCAGTTTGCTTACTTCGAGACGAAAGGGAATTTATTCTGGACGAGTGGATTGAAATGTTGTAATTATTGGCTTGGTTGTCGGTCAAAAATCTTGTGAATTGAAAGCATTGCCTTAATCTCAACACATAGGACATACTAAGTCCGTTTACAATAATGTGTGTGTATATATATATATATATATATATATATATATATATATATATATATATATATATATATATATATATATATATATACACACACACACACACACACACACACACACACACACACACACACACACACACACACACACACACACACACACACACACACACA
>BOPN01000536.1:261533-269033 GCA_017312705.2 Penaeus japonicus | reverse complement strand
AGGAAGGAGAAGGAGAAGGAGGAGGGGGAAAGAGGAGAAGTAGGGAGGGGGGAGAAAGAGGAAAAGGGGGAGCTGGAGGGGTGGAAAGGAAGGAGAAGGGAGAAAGAGAGGGATGCAGAAAGAGGGCGAAAGAGAGAAAGAAAGACAAAGAAAGACAGAGAAAGGCAGAAAAAGAGAGAGACAGACAGAGACAGAGGCAGAGAGAGAGAGAGAGAGAGAGAGAGAAAGAGATAGATAGATAGAGAGAGAGAAAGAGAGGTCAAGAGAGATAGATAGATAGACAGAGAGAGAGAAAGAGAGGTCAAGAGAGATAGATAGATAGAGAGAGAGAGAGAAAGAGAGGTCAAGAGAGAGAGAGAAAGAGAGAGAGCGAAAGAGTGGGAGAAATATAGAGAGAAAGACAGAGAAAGACAAAGAAAGGCAGAGAAAGAGAGAGAAAGATCGAGAGATCGAGAGAGAGGTCAAGAGAAAGAGAGGTCAAGAGAGAGAGGTCAAGAGAGAGAGGTCAAGAGGTCAAGAGAGAGAGAGAGAGAGAGAGAGAGAGAGAGAGAGAGAGAGAGAGAGAGAGAGAGAGAGAGAGAGAGAGAGAGAGAGAGAGAGAGAGAGAGAGAGAGAGAGAGAGAGAGAGAGAGCGAAAAAGGGGAGAAATAGAGAGAAAAATACAGAAAAATACAAAGAAAGGCAGAGAAAGAGAGAGAGAAAAGACAAAGCGAAAGGAGAAATAGAGGAGCGAAAGGAGTAAGAGGGGAGAAGCGAAGGGGGGAGGGAGGGAGGGAGGGAGAGGGGGAAGAAGGGAACTTTCCGTGTCCAGAACGAGTGATAAAGTTAAGAATTCATCACGGGGTCAGAATCCATCGCATCCGGGAGCTTTGTATCGCTGCCAAGCATGTATATACATCGTCGGGAACCACGTGCTGTATAGATCGTCCTCACACCGATGTTGCAGCGCTATATATCGGACGAGAAGAGAAAATCTTGCAAGGGCCCTCCGTTTAAGATGTGTCTGCTGTAAGTAATGCAAATGACATCATAAATTCATTTCTAATTCACGAGACACGAAAACTTTCGCACCGCGAGGAATATAATCATGAGAGCGAGATATACAAGCGAGTCTTAGGATACGTCTTGCTGGTGTCGCCAACAACTATATCATCTTATGCCACACACAGACACACACACACACACACACACATGCATACACACACACATGAATACACATACACATACACACATACGTATTCGCACCAACACACAGACACATCCATACAATCATACTCATGCACACGTATTCGTCCACACACACACACACAAACACACACACACACACAGACACACACACACACACACACACACACACACAGACGCACACATGTTAGATACGAACACGCGAGCAGGTAGGCCGGTGAACCATACTGTAGGCACACAGGTGAAGGCCAAGGGTATAAAAAATTAATCAGTTCCGACAGGTGACAGAATATTTAATAATCCCATACCAGAGCTTTTTTTTTTTTTTTTTTTTTTTTTTGTTAGACGTACTGTTAGACTCATTTCCCTTTCGTTGTTAGATATACTGTTAGACTCATTTCCCTGTTAGACATACTGTTAGACTCATTTCCCTTTGTCTGTTATTGTTTCTTTTTCTTCTTCCTCCTCTTTGTCCAAATTTTAAATCCATTATGGCGACAGTGACAGACAGACCACAGAACAACCCTCAAGAACTCGAAACTCCAAGTTTGTTGAACGTCTCGAGATGTTATTCGACATGACATCGTTTCCTCCTCATCGCAGGAACTTCCGAAAATCCTTCGCTCTAATCTGCGGGGTCTAGGATATCTTATTGATTTGCTTAATTTTCCTCTCTTCCTCCCTCCCTCCCTCCCTTTCTTCGTCCCTCCCTCCCTCTCATCCTCCTTCGTCATTCGGTACTACCACCTTCTATACAACAACCCATTTCGTTGCTCCCCTGGATTTGATTCATCTTTTACTCCCTCCCTCTTCATCCTTCATTCGCCTCTCCTGCTTTCCCTTCCCTCATCCTTCATCCTCTCGTAATAATCCTTTCCATACATCCCCCTCGAATACCCTCTAATCCCTAATCCCATTTGTACTATCCCCTTCCATATCTCTCCCATTCCTTTATCCTTTTCTACCACTTCCCTCATCCTTCATCTCACTCTCCTTCCCCCTACCTCATCCTTCATCCTTTATTTTTTTTTTCATTTCCCCTCCCTCATCCTTCACCTCTTTTCCTTTCCCCTCCCTCATCCTTCATCCCACTCTCCTTTCCCCTCCCTCATCCTTCACCTCTTTTCCTTTCCCCTCCCTCATCCTTCAGCCGCCTTTCCTTTCCCCTCCCCTCATCCTTCAGCCCCTTTCCTTTCCCCTCCCCTCATCCTTCAGCCCCTTTCCTTTCCCCTCCCCTCATCCTTCAGCCCGCGGCACTGCCTCCAAATCATTCAGGGTAGTCCAGTGCCAGCCCTTTTGCCAGCGCGACGTCATCATCAGCGCCGCTGCGGTGACGATGGTGTGGTGGTAAAATACCTTGCTAGATTACTGGTTCCTCAAATCTCCTTATTGATCTTGCAGGATCGTTCAGTGACTTGCATGTCTGTCTCAGTCTGGCAGTCACGCTCAGGGTTTTTTTTTTTTAACCCCCGGTATTCATCCGTGTGGTTTGGTATTTGTCAATAAAATGTGATATAGAGATTATATAATCCTATTCCCATCCCCCTCCGCATTCTTAGACGTCCAACAAGAAAAGCCTTTAGTCTCTGCCTCTTATTGATATAAACAAAAGTCTTAATGAGGGACTGTAACAAGTAAGAGGATTATTATATACAGATCACAAAACAACCCGGATAAAAAACAACAACAACAACAAACTTATCTGTGTTATAAGTTCGTGTTCCCGGTCGACCATTTACCACAACGTTCTCATGAAAACACACGCAAGTCCAAGTCCCTGTGCATAACGTGACAGCAAAGGGAACGTGCCTGGACAGTTTCTAATCCCCCCCCCTTTGGATTAAATATACCACCAATATCTTAGAACTCTCCTTGAGAATATTCTGCGCCGGGGATTTACATCACCGGAAGCACCTTAAAGATCCGGGCTTATCAAATCACCCCAGAGGGGCGTTAGCGAAGATCTTTCTCTTGAGGTTATCAGAACGGGCGGGAAATACGACCAGCGCTCCTCCTGGACTCTCTCAAAAACGACGAACACAAGGAAAGTTATAATGCATTTTTTATCACGTAATTATCCCGTTACGACTGACGACCCTGAACTTTCGATGAAAACACAAAGACATTACATAAAAAGAAGACGCCATGCTATGTGTAATGCGCATGACGACAGTCGCGCTTCACCTTTCGGAGACGACCCCCCTCCTCCCCCCTCCCCTCCCCCCAAAAAAAAGAAAAGAAAAAAACTAAATAAGAAAATAACTTGATGTTTACTTGACATTCAATTCCCTTCTATCTGAATATCGGATGTTTCAATACATACGTAAGTCACAAGACACGATGCAAATAAAACATCATTGCGTCACGTTATTTGCTTAAATTACGTAAAATAATAAAGAGATAAACGAGAATTTTGGGAAAAAAAATCAACACTGAAGGGAAATCAATGGAAATATTGCGAATGGTCTATACTTTGAATGGAATGCGAAATTAGAATGAATTGAACATTTCCATAACATTTATAAGAGAGAGCGATTTTGCTGGGGGTTATTTCCCCCCTTTTATTTCTCCGCATGATGACTTATCTTCCTTACTTCAATACGAATTTACGTAAGAATATTCGATAGAATAACAAAAAGAAGAAAAATCTCATCCACAATTGAATATCTAATAATCTATGTATTACAAAATAACAAAGTAATTGTGAGCCTTATAGAATTAATGCAGCGGTCCTGTCACGCCTCACAAATTCCCTATGCGTTCGTTAACTGATTTCCTCCCTCTCCCTCAGTCAAAAAAGCAATGTGTTGCAGAATCACTACGCATATTTACTTTTGAATTCATGTTTTGAAATCGGTGTATCAGAATGTTTTGGCTATACGGCACAAGAGCAGGGATATAGTCTTCCATCCTTGTGCCTTTCTCTTTCTCTCTCTCTCTCTCCTTTTCTCTCTCTCTCTCTCTCTCTCTCTCTCTCTCTCTCTCTCTCTCTCTCTCTCTCTCCTTCTCTCTCTCTCTCTCTCTCTCTCTCTCTCTCTCTCTCTCTCTCTCTCTCCCTTTCTCTCTCTCTCTCTCTCTCTCTCTCTGTCTCTCTCTCTCTCTCTCTCTCTCGTTATTCCCTTGTTTCTTGTTCTCTCTCATATGATAATTCACTTTCAGACGATCACGCAAGAGTGCTGAAAATTGTTGTAAGAGATTATTACCGACGCATCAATTTGCGATCGATCGGCTATACTAGAACCATTAAAAAGAAATAAAAATGGAATACACACACACACACACATATATAAATAGATAAAAGGAACGAGCAGAGGTTTTGAGGTTCTTGAGGTTCTACCCACTGCTCTCAAGATTAATAAGTAAGGGTTTAATTTTGCATCGGTTCCATTAAGTGTTCTGTTAAGAAATAATGGGGTTTATTCGCCATTGATTCACGTGTACCTTCCAGCTAGTAGACTTACATGGCTTAAGACTTATAAGAGAGAGAAGAAGAAGAAGAAGAGAGAGAGAGAGGGAGGGAGACAGAAGAGAGAGAGAGAGAGAGAGAGAGAGAGAGAGAGAGAGAGAGAGAGAGAGAGAGAGAGAGAGAGAGAGAGAGAGAGGGAGGGAGACAGAAAGAGAGAGAGAGAGAGAGAGAGAGAGAGAGAGAGAGAGAGAGAGAGAGAGAGAGAGAGAGAGAGAGAGAAAGAGATAGATAGATAGATAGAGAGAGAGAGAGAGAGAGAAAGAGAGAGAGAGAGCCAGAAAGAGAGAGAGAGAGAGAGAGAGAGAGAGAGAGAGAGAGAGAGAGAGACAGAAAGAGAGAGACAGAAAGAGAGAGAGAGAGAGAGGGAGAGAATGCATCACGCAGGTGTCTGTGTAAATGCACTTGACAAAAAATCGTGTTTAAAGAAATTTGAATTAATTTGTCTTACATACAATAAAGAATAACAAGGAAATGAGCAATGATGGACCCCTCAATTTGAAAAGAGATGCTATTTTGATATTACGTTTGATGTACTAATTTCATATTTCCTACATTTCCTTTCTTAGAGATATTATTTTTAATATCAGGGACGTTTGTGGAACCTGTAATCTAATAATAATAAACACATACCGTGCAACTTGTTTAATATACAATACCAATAACACCAAGGAGAATGCATGATATACCAGATCCGTTAGCATATCTTGTTCAGATGAACTAAATTTATAGCGCGTGTAAAAACAACATTGTGTTCATAATTACAACTGCAGAAAAAAATAAGTCTTTATTGCCACGTATTTAGTGGGAGACAGTATAGTTGCATTTTCTTCAGTTCTGTTAATGGTATGACTGCATAAAATCGTCAATAAGTTATTCCATACTATCTGTGTTTTAAATGACAGTCCACGAGGGGAAATATTTGGCGATGAGAGAAATCAGAATAGGTTTTAGCATAAACTTGAGGTATTGCCAAATCGGAATGATATAATTATTCGGGTTGCACATAAATGTAAATGGAATGACAGGTAATCATAAAAATAAAAAAGAATCCTATCTTTACATAATATGTAATTCGATTCCCTCTTCCGTGCGTTGTGACAATTCATTTTTTCTTTCTTACATATGATGTGATCAATCCCGTGACATGCAGACCTGTTCTAAAACTAAATTTGCCAAGGAAAGAAAAGTAAAAAAAAGAAAAGAAAACAGAGGCTATTGCTTCCTCAAAGGTGAGAGCGTTTATGCAAGTACATTCGTCTGTCTACGTCTCTGTAATAAGGCGGTGGCAGACACGATCGACCAAACGGAATGTCGACATAACTACAGTCAGCCAACCAACCTTGATAAGAAAGAAATAAAAAAAAGAAAGAAAAAATAAATAAGACAAATAAGAAAAAAATAAGACAAATAAGAAAAAAGAGAGAAATAAGAAAAAAAATAAGAGAGAAATAAGAAAAAAAATTACGTATTGCCAAGACAAAAGAGAGAAATAAGAAAAAATAAGAGAGAAATAAGAAGAAAAAAACTTACGTATTGCCGAGACCATTTCCACGCCAAGACACCGTAATGCGGAAGTTTCGTCCGGATTATACGTTTTTGATGGCTGAGGATTTCATGGGCGGATGCGCCTCCTTTCATGGCGGCACCTTCCTTGCCGCCTCTAGAAGGCTGGCTTCGCGGGGACTCGAAACGGATATCGATTCGGAATAGAGATATTTTCGAAACAGGTGCTGATTCGAAACGAGAATCAATGTCATGGACTTTTTTAAAATTCAAAACGAAGATATATCCGAAACAAGGAATACAAGTCTATTTGAAACAGGAGTCAAATATATACGAAATAAGATTAGATTCGAAATAGGATTCAAAACCCCGAACACATCGAGTCGGATGTCGAAGGAAGAACTCCAGCACGATACCTCGAGAGCCCTCATTGTTCAGCAGGGTGGGTATGAGTCCAGGGTGGGTGTGAGTCCAGGGTGGGTGTGAGTCCAAAGTGGGTATGAGTCCAGGGTGGGTATGAGTCCAGGGTGGGTATGAATCCAGGGTGGGTGTGAGTCCAGGGTGGGTATGAGTCCAGGGTGGGTATGAGTAAGTAGGAGTTACGAGGTGGACATTCCTACAGGTATCCTTAAAAAAAGAAAAAGAAGAAAAAAAAATCAATAGCCGATGCATCATCAATATCCTTTGATCCACTTCAACAGTCTCCAGGACTCCACCCAGTGACCAAGAGGAAGCTTGAGGTCCCTTACGCCCCGCCCGGCCCCGCCCCGCCCCTGCTGTTGGGTTTCCTTGGGACGAAAGGCTGCGTGATTGAAGCGAACCTGTCGGAGTTTGCATTGCTCTCCACAGACCAGTCAGCTGTTGTAAGCTTTTCATACACGCGACTTGGAGACGTCGCCTCCGTGTCCCTTGCGTAAGACGGGTCGATGGACAAGCGTCAGCAAAATAGTGAATGATGAAAGCTGAGCCGTGCTCTATTATTCATTTTTAAATTGCATTTTTATGTAGCTGTCCTCAGTCCCACCACTCAGAAAAAAAAATGTAAAAAAAAAAGTATTGGATAAAAGCACAAAACATAAAACACAGCATTGATACATAAATCGGAATTCTCGCACAGTGTCGTCAAAAACCGATTTTATTACCCGTAAATCAATCGTGCATAATTTGTGAATAAACATCAACATTCCTCCCTTCAACGTTCAGTTTTAAAAGTAATAAATCGTCTCCAAGACCACTGTAAACAGGAGAGGACTAAGTCAACATTCCTCACCTTCATTATACATCCAAAAGACCGCGAGGGACCAGGCTAATGCAATCTTGCTTGCACAATGCACTCACGTGAAGAA
>BOPN01000536.1:254033-256533 GCA_017312705.2 Penaeus japonicus | reverse complement strand
GCGATATGATATCACGTACTGTACATAAAGTGGGACACTGAGGTCTGACAGCTAAGGTAGGGCTCTGGAAAATGTCTGTGGCAATGAAGACAGCGATATCACGTACATAAAGTGGGACACTGAGGTCCGACAGCTAAGGAAGGGCTCCGGAAAATGTCTGTGGCAATCAAGACAGCGATATCGCGTATATAAAGTGGGATTCTGAGGTCTGACAGCTAAGGTAGGGCTCTGGAAAATGTCTGTGGCAATCAAGACAGCGATATCACGTACATAAAGTGGGACACTGAGGTCTGACAGCTAAGGTAGGGCTCTGGAAAATGTCTGTGGCAATCAAGACAGCGATATCACGTATATAAAGTGGGATTCTGAGGTCTGACAGCTAAGGTAGGGCTCTGGAAAATGTCTGTGGCAATCGAGACAGCAATATCAAGTATATAAAGTAGGACTCTGAGGTCTGACAGCCAAGAAAGGGCTCTGGAAAATGTCTGTGTCAATCAGGGCAGCGATATCACGTATATAAAGTGGGATTCTGAGGTCTGACAGCTAAGGTAGGGCTCTGGAAAATGTCTGTGGCAATCAAGACAGCGCTACCCAGTTAGTAAAGCATGATTGCAAAGTTTCGTAGCTAAGTGAAGTATGAATAAAGGTGAGAGTGTTAATACCGAAATATTATTAACACGTGAACATTACTTTGTGAAGCTTGAGCAATTATTGGGATATATGGCGAAGGAAGAAGACGATTTCCTAGCAATTGATAGATGTTTTCGTATGGAATGAGGATGTCCGCATGGGAATAATTGGTGCGTTGATTTCCCTCCTGATGCATTAGCAGCCGGAGACTAGTTTCATTTCGTTTCCATAGTGAGTGTGTTGCAATATCGTGCTATGGACATATTTAAATGGTTTCCACACATCCCGATTTATAAACATACCAGGGACATGCAACATACTATATCCCAATAATTGCTCAAGCTTCACAAAGTAATGTTCACGTGTTAATAATATTTCGTTATTAACACTCACACCTTTATTCATACTTTAGGTACCCCCACCCCCCAAAAAAAAATGAAATAAAAAAATTAATGTGCTTGCTGTGTTATTCAAAGTGGAGATTAACATAATAAAGAGAGGTAAAAAATTATATTCATACGGATCTAGCCCTAATTCCCTGTACCTATGGAAAGGGTAAAACTCCCTCGCCCTCTGTACCGTAGACATGCCATCCAACACACATCATGTCTGTGACGTGTTTCATCCCAAATAAGTTTTTTTTTTTTCTTTTTTTTTTTTTTTTGTTAAGCACATTATCATTTCACCTCTGAACGCGGGTAAACTGCGGCCAGCTCAGTCCTTTATTATTTCGAGCTTAATGTTCCCATAATAGGATTAGCGCCTTTTTTTTTCTCTCTCGTAGGTATAATTTGGCTGAGTCGTGTGGTGGAATGCGAGCGAGTTGTGTAAAGGAACTTTTTTTTCCACCCAAAATGTGATGTCAATGTATCTGCGAGTCTCTTTAGCACTGTTTGAAAATGCATTCATATTTATACACGTATTACAAATACGCAGCCGTTGGAATGAATGGGGATACAAGTTTACGTTAGTCCACAAGTGAAGGCAATGATTTGTGCGTTAGTAATTTGGTGTGTTTCAGTGTGTTTAGTTTCCCCCCAAGCCATCAATAAATGCTTATTCAATTCCTCCCAAGTTGGGGTGAAATCCCAAACATCTCGCAACAGAACTCACCTGCCAACACGACCTGGTTCGGGCATTTCCTATGCGTTGCTGTTTGCGTGTTTGAAGATTCGTTAAAATGTATGTGTACATGTGTGTGTGTGTGTTAATATCAATATCAATATCAATATATATATATATATATATATATATATATATATATATACATACATACATATATATACATATACATATATACATACATATACATATATACATATATATATATATATATATATATATATATATATATATATATATATATATATATATATATATATATACATATATATATATATATATATATATATATATATATATATATATATATATACATACATACATACATACATACATACACACACACACACACACACTCACACACACACACACACACACACACACACACACACACACACACACATATATATATATATATATATATATATATATATATATATATATATATATATATATATATATATAGAGAGAGAGAGAGAGAGAGAGAGAGAGAGAGAGAGAGGGAGAGATACAATCAATTATACATATATATATATATATATATATATATATATATATATATATATATATATATATATATATATATATGCATATACACACAACTATACAGATATATGTATATACATGTATATGAATATACATACATATATGTATAAATGCGTGCACACACACACACACACACACACACACACACACACACACACACACACACACACACATATATATATATATATATATATATATACAT
>BOPN01000536.1:246533-249033 GCA_017312705.2 Penaeus japonicus | reverse complement strand
CAAACACACATACATCAGGACGCACATGTGTGTACGTGGTAGAGTGTGTGTAAACGTGTGTGCATTTTGCATACGTTCAGACATTTACATCATCGAAATATGAAACAAGATAACAAGAAACACATCATATCAGCATGACAAAATACAAAATATATACATATCATAATAACAAACGAACGAAAAAGAAAAAAACAAAAAACAAAGACATATTACCTACATATCTCATCTTCGTCAAAAATCAGCCCCACCCACCCGCCCTCCCCTCTCCCCCCCTCACCCCCCGGAACAAAAACAAAAAGTGTGAGATAGAGAAATGTTTCAGAGGAAGCAGGCAGTGCGTAACACAATTCTGGCACCACATGTCTCTATACAGTGCAAGCTCCGAGGGTCCTTCCGCCACTGTTCTATTGTATTCTTGTGGAGCTTCGAATGTGTGAGGAAGCGGCTAGTAATTAAACAGCAAACATATATATATATATATAAATATATATATATATATATATATATATATATATATATATATATATATATATATATATATATATAACGTATATATATATATATATATATATATATATATATATATATATATATATATATTTTTTTAATATATATATATATATATATATATATATATATATATATATATATATATATATATATATATATATATATATATATATATATATATATATATATATATATATTATATGGCACATATATTTATATATATATATGTAAATCTCTCTCTCGCTCTCTCTCTCTCTCCCCTCCTCTCTCTCTCTCTCTCTCTCTGTCTCGCTATTGCTGACTAATTGAATCGCTATATTTTCTTTTCCTTTTTTTTTACTGCTTTGTGTGCGTGTATTAGTGTGTGTATGTTTGTGTATCTTTTGCACTCTTGGTAGCGTGTGTGTATTCGGTGTACATAGTGTTGGTTCGCCTCTCTCTCTCTCTCTCTCTCTCTCTCTCTCTCTCTCTCTCTCTCTCTCTCTCTCTCTCACTCTATCTTCTCCCCCCTCCTCTCTCTCTCTCTTTCCCCTCCTCCTTTCTCTCTCACTTTATCTTCTTCCCCCTCCTCACTCTCTCTTTCTTTCCCCTCCTCCTTTCTCTCTCACTTTATCTTCTTCCCCCTCCTCTCTCTCTCTCTCTCTCTCTCTCTCTCTCTTCTTCCCCCTCCTCTCTCTCTCTCTCTCTCTTTCCCCTCCTCCTTTCTCTCTCACTTTATCTTCTTCCCCCTCCTCTCTCTCTCTCTCTCTTTCCCCTCCTCCTTTCTCTCTCACTCTATCCTCTCCCTCCTCCTCTCTCTCTCTCTCTTTTCCCCCTCCTCCTTTCTCTCTCACTCTATCCTCTCCCCCCTTCTCTCTCTCTCTCTCTTTTTCTCTGTCCTCCACACACCTTTTCTTGCATTCGCTTTTCTCCCCTTGTTCGCTGTGTGTATCTCCCCCTCTCTCTGTTTTTTCTTCTCCCTATCTTCTTCATTCTAGAGACCGCATTCACGTCACACGAAGTAATAAAGTGATAAAGAAAGGGAAAGAGCGTAGATTAGTTACTCAAAGAGATCGGGGACGAAAACGAACCTTGTTTTTTGAAACAAAAAGAAAAAAAGAAAAGAATCATATGCAAGAACGCATTTCACCCATTTCGTTTGCTTGCCTGTTAGTGTTTTTGTTCTTTTTTTCAATACATCTCTCTCGCTTCCTCTCGCAAGCATTTTTTCCTGTGTGTCTTTATCATCGTACATCAACGCAGCAATAAACCTGATGCAGCATATATCAAGGAATACAATGATAACAATAATAGTAATAGTAACAGAAATTTAATCCTGATGGTAATAATAGCAGAATATTTTAGAGCATCAATATAAAGAATTTTATATTAAAAAAAAAAATCAGTAAGCCTAGAGGACAAAGCAGATAAATCTCCATGACTGCAATGAAATTAAAAAAAAAGAAAGAAAAAAAGAAGAAGAAAAGCAGAAATACCTGAGGGCCGTGCAGCATCACAGCCACGGGTACTGTGAAGCAAGGCAGAGCGAGAGAGAGAGAAGAGCTTAACTGTGCGCGGGAAATATCATGTCAGACTGCCATTCGGAGGGTTGCTGACGAAACTGTATACGTTTCATCTCTCTCTCTCTCTCTCTCTCTCTCTCTCCCCCGCTTCTCACCTTTTCTTCTTTAGATGATATGGCATAAGCAAACGGACGCTTATATGGTTGATCTCTTTCTCTCTTCGTCTTTGTGTTTCTTTCTCTCTCTCTCTCTCTCTCTCTCTCTCTCTCTCTCTCTCTTTCTCATTCCCTCCCTCCCTTCCTCTCTCTCTTTTTCTCTCACATTCTCCCTCTTTTTCTCTCTCTCATTCCCTCCCTCCCTCCCTCTCTCTCTTTTTCTCTCCCATTCTTCCTCTATTTGTCTCTCTCTCTCTCTCTCTTTCTCTCTCCATCCCTTTCTCTTCCTCCCTCTGTCTCTTTTTCTCTCCCATTCTTCCTCTCTCTCTCTCT
>BOPN01000536.1:229033-234033 GCA_017312705.2 Penaeus japonicus | reverse complement strand
AAACAAAATGACAATAAAAATAAAAATAAAAACGGTATAAATATTATAAAAAAGTAATACAACAAGTATTGTCAACAAAATATGTAAACAAAAAGTAAGTGCCTTAGAAAAAAAAAAAAAAAAAAGTCGAAGTAGAGAAGAGGCTCTATAGTGGTATTAGGTTAAACCGCTTTTCTTCCAGTATTGTAGCAACGCATCCGTTATATATATATGTATTTATTATGATGGGGACGAGGGATTTTGGTAGTGTACGTTTCAGAGAAAAATTGTGGTGGTAGTAATAGTAGGGATAGTAGTGAAGGTGATAATGGTTCTGGTGGCCGTGGTAGTGGTGGTAGTGAAGGTGATAGTGGTTCTGGTGGCTGTGGTAGTAGTGGTAGTGAAGGTGATAGTGGTTATGGTGGCTGTGGTAGTGGTGGTAGTGAAGGTGATAGTGGTTATGGTGGCATGGTAGTGGTGGTAGTGAAGGTGATAGTGGTTATGGTGGCCGTGGTAGTGGTGGTAGTGAAGGTGATAGTGGTTATGGTGGCCGTGGTAGTGGTGGTAGTGAAGGTGGTAGTGGTTATGGTGGCCGTGGTAGTGGTGGTAGTGAAGGTGATAGTGGTTATGGTGGCTATGGTAGTGGTGGTAGTGAAGGTGATAGTGGTTATGGTGGCCGTGGTAGTGGTGGTAGTGAAGGTGATAGTGGTTATGGTGGCCGTGGTAGTGGTGGTAGTGAAGGTGGTAGTGGTTATGGTGGCCGTGGTAGTGGTGGTAGTGAAGGTGATAGTGGTTATGGTGGCTATGGTAGTGGTGGTAGTGAAGGTGATAGTGGTTATGGTGGCTGTGGTAGTGGTGGTAGTGAAGGTGATAATGGTTGTTGTGATGTGCTGAAACAGTGATCAGTGGTAGTAATTATGGGATCAGTGGTGGCAGTAGTGATGGTGGTAATGGTTATAGTGGTAATGGTAGTAGTAAAGATGTTGCAAGTGGTTATGGTGATGTAGTATTGATGGAAATAGTTATGGTGGTATATGGTGTTAGGGATGGTGGTGGTAGTATTATTGATTATGGTGGTAGAGGCGACAGTGGTGTCAACAGGGGAGATGGTGGTAATGGGCATGGTGGTATAGTAATACTGTTGATAGGGATAGTGGTTCGAATTATATTGATTAATATACACGTAGCAATACCGTTATTTGCATAATAAGACTATTGTTACTACTTCTACTATTTCGTTACTAAATCATCCTTCCTATATGTTCTCTACCTCTTCTTTTACTTAGTCATGCCTTTAATTTCACAAAGGCATTGCAAAAATTGACAATAAAGTTATTCTTATCACATAGCCTTACTTACCACTCGTGTTACGGATGTAATAATAAAAGTTATTACAGATAACATGGAATACTGCATGTTACATAATGGATATTGATATGATGTGTTGGGTACATTTTTTTTGTTTTGTTTTTGTTTCATTTTTAGTCTCCTTCATTCTCTCCTCCTTCTCTTCCTCTTTATCTTCATTCCCTCCTCTCTCTCTCTCTCTCTCTCTCTCCTACCTTCCTCCCATCCTCTCCTCCTTCTCTCCTCTTCTCCCTCCCTCCCTTCTACCTTCGTCTCTTCCTTCCCTCTCTTTCTCTCTTCTTCCCCTCCTACCTTCCTTCCTCCCTCCCTCCCTGCCTCCCTTCCTCCCTCCCTCCTTCCCTTCCTCTTGTGAAATATCAAACTTTTCCAAAGAGATATTATACCCAAGGGATCTCCACATCTATGATATGCAAAACAGGTTCTTCAAACAGGAGTGCGGAGTACGATATTCTCTCGAAGGGAGGGGTCGCTCTCGAGGGGCAGTTAGGGGAGGAGGGGAGGGGGGGCTACCATCCAGGGGCAGTAAGGTGAGGGGGGGAGGGGGACTTCCATCGAGGGGCAGTTAGGTAAGCAGGGGAGGGGGACTTCCATCGAGGGGCAGTAAGGTGAGGAGGGGAGGGGGACTTCCATCGAGGGGCAGTTAGGTGAGGAGGGGAGGGGGACTTCCATCGAGGGGCAGTTAGGTGAGGAGGGGAGGGGGGCTACCATCGAGGGGCAGTTAGGGGCAGGACGTCCTCAAAGGGCAGAGGGCGAGGTAGGGTTGGGGGAAAGGGGGGGGTCGTTCTCGAGGGGAATGGGAAAGGAGGATGGGAGCTTGACTCAAGGGGGAGGGAAGGATGGTCGTTCTCGTAGGGGAGGCGAAAAAGATTAAGGGGGAAGGGAGAAGAAGGTAATTCTCGAGTAGGAGGGGAGAAAGGGTAATTCTCGAGGGGGGGAAAGGGGGGGGGAATTCTCGAGGGAGGGGTGGGGGAGAATTCTCGAGGATGAGGGAAGGTGGTATAATTCTCGAGGGGGGGGGGGGGGGAGGAGGGAAGTTCTCGAGGAGGAGGAGAGGAAGAGTCGTCCTCGAAGAGGAGGGAAGGAGGGTCATTCCCAATGGCTGACAAGGAAAGAAGGAGAAGAAGTAAAAAAAAAGGACAGGAGAGGTGGGTGTCGTTTTCGTTGGAGAGGTGAGGTGAGGGGAAAGGGGGGGGGGGGGTTATCGGTTAAGGGGTACGAGGGTAAGGGGTGGGGGGTGGGGGGGTGAGAGTGAGGGTGATCCTCGAGACATCCGTACTCGACTCACACGTTCCTCGTCCAGATCGTCCCGGAACTGAGGTAATCAATTAAGAAACTCTTGACTCGCGCCACTCCACGGCTTGGCCTCATTGTGGAGATTTCGAAGGGGGGTGGGGGGAGGAGTGGGGGGAAGGCGAGAGGAGTGGGGTGGGGGGAGGCGAGAGGAGTAGGGGAGGCGAGAGGAGTAGGAGGAAGGCGAGAGGAGTAGGGGGAGGCGAGGTAGGGAAGGCAGAGAGAACAGGGGTGGAGGAGGCAGAGAGTGGGGCGAGAGAGTGAGGGGGAAGGCGAGAGGAGTGGGGAGGAGGCGAGAGGAGTGGGGGGGAAGACGAGAGGAGTAGGGGGGGGGGAAGGCGAGAGGAGTAGGGGGGGGAAGGCGAGAGGAGTAGGGGGAGGAGGCGAGAGGAGTGTGGGGGGAGGAGGAGAAGGGGAAGAGAGGAGTGGGGGGGAGGCGAGAGGAGTGGGGGGAGGAGAAGGGAGGAGGGGAGGGAGTGGGTTAAGAGGGAGGAGGGGCGAAAGGAAGGGGGGAAGGGTTGAGAGGATGGAGAGGGAGGGAGGAGGAGGGGGACGAGAATGAGGGAAAAGGAGGAGGAGGAGACGGGAGGAAGAGGGGACAAGAGGGAGGAAGAGGATGGAGGGGGGGAGGGTTAAAAGGGAGGGTTAAGAGGGATGGGGGGAGGATGGAGAGGGAGGGGGCTGAGGAAGCGAACGGGAGGGGAGGGGGAATGGAGGGGGACTCAGAGGGTAAGGAATGAAGGAGCGGAGGAGGAGGGGAAGGGGGAGAGGACGAAGGAGAGGGGGGAGAGGGGGCGAGAGGTGGGAGGTGGGGGGGAATCGGAACTTTACTTGAGCTATTGTGAATAATAGTAGCAGGTCAATGCGGGGTCTTGTACTTAAATATATCTAAAATTTAGAGTTCTCATTCTATCAAAATTATTATTATCATTGCCATGATTATTATCATCTTTATTGTTGTTATCATTTTTATCATGGTGATCATTATCATTATCAGCATTATTGCTACGTCATCATGTGTGCCATCTCTGTTATCAAAGGTATCAGTATTTACTTACTATCATTTATTATTGTTATTATTATCATTATCGTTATGATAATCACAATCATTATCATTATCATCTTACTTCTATTATCCTACCTTCGTCATTATCATCATCATTATCATTATTACTATCATCATTATTAGTAGTCGTAATGTTACCACAATCATTATTATCATTATTCTATCACAAACTTTATCATCCTAGTTATCAAAATTATTATCATTATTGTCATTATCTTTATTATTATCTTAATAACATTAATATCACCATTACCCTTATCAATGTTAGCATGATTACCGTTACTATTACTGCTATTGTTATCATTATTATCACTATTAATATTAGTAATATTATCATTATTATCATTTTAATAACTTTCCTCATTATAATCATTATTATCATGCATTTAATCATATTCCTCGATATAATTGTCATTACCATCTACATCATTTTTATTGTTATAATCATCATCTTTATCCTTCTTCTTCTTATTATTATTATTGTTATCATTATTACCACTATTATTCATACTATTATTATCATCATTATTACAACTATTATCATTACTACTATCATTATCATTACTATTGTTTTCCATATCATCATTATCAGTATCATCATCATAATTGTAATCATCATTATTATTTAATCATTATCATTATTATTATTATCATCATCATCATAATTATCATTATCTTGTTAGATATCCATGACTATACCGTTCTGACAAAATGAATGAATGAATAAATAAATATATAAACAAAAACTGAATAAGAACAATAGCTGTAATGGGAAGACCCACATATTATGCTCTAGTGTAAAAAAAAAAAGAAAAAAAAAGAAAGAAAAAAAAAAATGGTGAAAAAACAGAAATGTACCATGTAGGCGAAGTCAAAGATTATAAAACCAATCAGTCTTCCTTAAAGACACGCGAATAATTTTCAAATTAGATGCTTTTTGCAGCACCCGAAGCCTAAGAAATCCTTTTCTTGGAATCTCGGCCCCACTGACTTTCAGAGGATAGATTATCAGATTAATAGTCTGATATATATTGTGATATTTTCCAAGATGGCATTAAGGTTATAAAGGAGGCGTAAAAAGGTGAGCAAAATTCCTAGTATGAGGACGAGACAAAAAACAAACATGGCATTATATGAACGGTAATGTGATATGGCATTGTAATGGATATATATTTTTTTTTTTTGCCAATAACCTTCCTTCCACATTTTCCACTACCTCCTTCTTCGCCAGCAACAATTTTCTACCTCTTTTATTAATAACTAATAACTCCACCGCTGCCACCAGCTCTAACACTAT
>BOPN01000536.1:92973-105473 GCA_017312705.2 Penaeus japonicus | reverse complement strand
ACGAGAGTAGCGGCGCCTCGTATCCCCCCAACGACAGGACTACGCGTTGTGTGATATTGCAGTAAAATTTGTCAAAGGAAATGAGATGAAGGCGATTTACTTAAACGAGTAAACGTGGGCTTGCGTTTCTCTGGTTTGTATAGCTATAGAAGGAAGAGATTAGTCGTCTGGACGGGATTGTGTTTCTGAGCTTGGCGTGTCTGAGGCGTAGATCACCCTGTCGGTGTGTTTGTTTGTCTGCCTGTCTTTCTATCTTGTTTTTCTTAGTCAGTCTGGCCTTGTCTCATTATTTTTCTTTCTTTTCTCTCTTCTATCTATCTTTTCCCCTGTTTCACGGTATGTTGTCTGTCTGCTAAACTATCTATCTATGTATCTCATTTATCCTTCCTCTTTCTTTCTTTGTTTCTGCTTTTATATTCTCTGTCCCTCTGTCTCTCACCCCCCCCCCTTTCTTCTTCTCTTTCATCATTATCTGACTATATTTCTCTCTCTCTCTCTCTCTCTCTCTCTCTCTCTAGTGATTTTTCTACTTGTTCCCGTTACGTTTACGTGTCTATCTATCTATCTCATTCTACTCTTTCTCTCCCTATTTACGTCTCGCTCTCTTTTCAATGCGTTTGTCTTTCTTTTGCTGTCTATCTAGAACTATGCGTATATTACATCTAGGTTTTCTATTTCAGTTGTAGATCTAGCTTTACTAATATGGAAACAGAACTGACTACAGGCATATGAATTATTTCATTTTTTCGATATTCTTTCTGTTTCCAAAAATGGTGTTTGCTTGCCTCTGCATAAATGTTCCAAATGTAGACTTGCTTTGCTTGAAGACTGCTTAACCTCCAAACAAACTTTTTTTTATTTTTTTATTATCATTCTGTCCATTGTCCATTTGTGTTCTTCAATTCTTTTTTTCTGTAGCACTTCCCTATCAGCTTTGCTCATATTTTCTTCTATCTAATCTTTCTTGCATTTCATCTATGGATGACCATATATTTTTTTCTCTATTATAGCGGTTACCTGAATGTGTTAATTTATTTTTTGTATTTCTTAAAATCATCAACGTATTATTATAATTAATTTCTAAAAATCTATTTGCACAAACAGATTCAGCGAATGAGTTTAATTTCCAACATGAAAAAAAAAACGTTTCTTTTTTTCTACCTTCACTTAAACTTAATAAGCTAATGAAGGTTATCTGAATGTGAATGTGTTAAGGTAATTTGCTTGGACAGGATATCACTTTCAAGGGTCGGTCACTGTCCTTTTCGAGTTATCCCATCCTATGTTTTACGATATTATTTTTCAAAGACACCAACCATCGATTTCTTCTTTCCATTGTACCGTTCGATGCCATTTTATGCTGTAATATGACTCTGCTTTGTGTCTGCAAGCTACGTCTTCCTCTCTTCCTTCGCATTCTTAACGTCTTTGCTAACGTTTTCCACTTTCATTTATTTTTTTTATTTTTTTATTTTTTTTTTGTCACTACATCGGCAAATATATCTGTGATCCTCTTTCCTTCTTCTTCTGGCTGCTTGACGCATAACTTCCAATCTCTCTGACTGTTTCGTGTACCTTAATTGCTTCCTCTATCTTTTCTTGTAAATCCTTTGTTGCTTTCTTGTCTTGGCTTTCACTTCTACATTTTCCTGGTGTTAATTTATTTCCTGTTCTGTTTTTTTTTTTCTTCAGTATTCTCTCTATGGATAGTTGTATTTCTGCTCAAATTATCCACTAATTCTCTTAGATTCACAATTTCTTTGGGTATTTCTTTTGCCTTTTTGCTACCAGCCTCTTAAGGATAACTTCGAGATCATCAACTCTAAAGTGGTGTTGCTTCTTTCAATTTCATTTTCCTGGCCCGATGGTTAATTCAATGGTTATTAATTAACAATATATAAGAACTGCGACTACACTAATGCGTGTGTACGTGTATGTGTGTGTGTGTACGTAGATGTGTCTGGCTCTGCGTCACACACACACGAACTGAGCGTTAGTGAAAGGACCCCTAATGAATGCGACTTAGATATTAACAAAAGGTACTCGCTTTGACGTCACATTAAAATGGGATGATTGTCTTTTTTTCGCCGAAAACGGAGCAACATCGACGGGTGACTTAAAGGAAAGGAAAGGGGTGGGGTGGGGTGGAGGGGAGAAGGAGGAGGAGGAGGAGAGAGAAAGGGTGAATGAATGAATGGAGGTTGTATGTGTGTGTGTGTGTGTGTGTGTCGGTGTTCATGTGGGAGGAGGGGGGGGGGGGGTGGGAAAAGAGGATGACAAGGGGGGAGGAAGAAGGGGGTGGGGGCTAGGAGGAAAGGAAGATCGAAGGTGGGAAGAAGGGAAAATTAGGAGAGGAATAGGATGAAAAGGAAGAGGAGGAGGAGGAGGAAGAAGAGGAATAGTAGGATGAAGAGGAGGACGGAGTAAAGGTGAAGGGAAAGGCAAAAGAGAGGAGGAGAAAAGGGGTAGGAGGAAGTGAATGAGGGAAAGAAACGGTAAAAAGAAAAAAGAAGGGGAACGAAGAAAGTGAGGAGGGGGTGGTGGACGAAGATGAGAAGGGAAAGAAGGAGATATATGAAGTGTGTAAGGAGAGGAGGAGAGAAAGAGAGGATATGACTGGATGAGAGGGAGGGGAAGGATATGAATTAAAAGAAGGAGGCGAGGGCGAAGGAGGGGAGGAAGAATGGGTGAAGGAGGTGAAGAAGGAGGAAATTAAAGATGAAAGTGAGGAGAGTGGAGGAAGAAGGGAAGGCAAAAGAATAAAAGTGCAAGAAGTGAAGTGAAGTGGGACCTCATGATATGAGTGTGAAAAGAGAGATAACGCCTCGGGCTGCAAATAAAGTGTGAAATGAGAAAGTGTGAAAAGAGAAAGTCTGAAAAGACACAAAAGTCCAGTGCCTGCAAATAAAGTCTGAAAGGCGGGTCTAAGGTCCGAAAAGCCTGAAAAACAGAAAATCTGAAGTCTGCAGACAGAGAACACCAAAGCACTACTAGATACAAGCAAAGTCTGAAAAAAAAAATCATAGAATGCAATAAACGTTTACAGATTCTGAAAAAAAGTGAAAAGACGGAAAACTAAACTGTAAGTAAAGTATGAAAAGACATAAATCTGAACTTTGAATAAAGTCTGAAAAGACTGCCAAAGGAGATGACTGCCTCACTCGACCACAACGCCCTCGGTCAAGTTCTTTTGATGACTCGAAGGTGAGAGGGCAGGGTCATTAACACTTGCGTGGATGTTCATTAATAATAACAAGGATAACTTAAATAAACATGATAATAACATTGATGATGATGATAAGGATGGTGATGGTGGTGGTGATGATGATGATGATGATGAATAATTATAATAGGAACATATAATGATGATAACAGTCGTATAATAATAATAGTAGGGATAATAATGATAATGATGTTAAATAATGATAATGCTACTACTAATGATAATGATAATGACAATACAAATACGAATAACTAGAAATAATAGTAATCATGGTAATGATGATAATTGTAATAATGATAATAATAATGACGATAATAATGGTAGTGCTAATTATAATTCTTAAGGGTAGCAGCTTTCACTCTGAATCTATATCTTTAGCTTTCCCACAAGGGATTTTACGAACATATGATTCGAGTGCTCGGTGATTCGCGACGCTTCGAGGCATTCGAATACAGACGATCACGGGCCTTGAGGCGTTCGAATACAGACGATCACGGGCCTTGAGGCATTCGAATACAGACGATCACGAGCCTTGAGGGGTTCGAATACAGACGATCACGAGCCCTGAGGGGTTCGAATACAGATGATCACGAGCCTTGAGGCGTTCGAATACAGACGATCACAAGCCTTGAGGCGTTCGAATACAGACGATCACGAGCCCTGAGGGGTTCGAATACAGACGATCACGAGCCTTGAGGCGTTCTAATACAAACGATCACGAGCCTTGATGGGTACGAATACAGACGATCACGAGCCTTGAGGCGTTCGAATACAGACGATCACGAGCCTTGAGGCGTTCGAATACAGACGATCACGAGCCTTGAGGCGTTCGAATACAGACGATCACGAGCCTTGAGGCGTTCGAATACAGACGATCACGAGCCTTGAGGCGTTCTAATACAGACGATCACAAGCCTTGAGGGGTTCGAATACAGACGATCACGAGCCTTGAGGCGTTCGAAAACAGACGATCACGAGCCTTGAGGCGTTCGAAAACAGACGATCACGAGCCTTGAGGCGTTCGAATACAGACGATCATGAGCCTTGTGGAGTTCGAATACAGACGATCACGAGCCTTGAGGCGTTCGAATACAGACGATCACGAGGCTTGAGTCAGTCTGTCGGCCGCGAACTCTTGGTTGCTGGGTTATAGTGTTTTGCTTTTTTTTCAATTGGTTTGCTAAGGTTTGGGTTTGGTTTAAATTCACAATATCTTGAAGTTCTCAATAATTGGATTGATGGATAATGCTGGAAATGTATATATATAAGATATAGTACTTTTTTTTTCTTTTTTTTTGTATGTATTGGATACCTACACATCCTGTTTTTAATTTTGTTCCCTTCTTGATGTACTGCAGTATACATTTTTCTCTCTCTCTGGAGCACTTTTATTATTATTATTATTATTATTTGTGTGAGTGTGTTTGTGCCATTTATTTAATTTTTTGTTTTGCACTATTTCTATAGATTGATATTGGTATTATTTTGTAACTCAATTTATTGTAACAATAATAATGCTAATGATGATAGTAATAATAACAGCAACGGTCATCTTAATTATGATAAACGATAATTTTGACAAGGACGAGGATAATGATTGCTATGACGATAATAGTAATGATAATAGTAATAATGATATTGGTGATAAAACATTGATGGTAATGATAATAATTATAATGGTAATAATGATGATAATGATAATAATAATGATAATGATAATAACAGTAGTAATAACAAGTAAAGACAATGAGGATAAAACTTAAAGCTAATGATGATTATGATGATAGTAATGCTGATGTTTAGGATAATGATGATAACAGTGATGGTTATAATAATAATAATGATAATAATGATACCAATGATAACAGTAGCAATGATGATAATGATAGTAACAACTATGGTAATGATTATGATGATAGTAATAATAATGACAGAAAAGATAAAAGTGATAATAGTTGTAATAATGAAGATGATTTTAACAATAATAATAGCAATGGTATTAATAATAACAGTAATGATAACAAGGTCCTAAAGGTAAGCTAATATCTTAATAGTTTCGTGATTATTGTTTATTTGTGTTGTGATAATTGGTACATGTAAATATATATAACCTAATCAATTAGATATTTAGTTGTTCTGTTTTTTTTTTAACATCCCAACGAGAGATTTTACTTTATTTCATTACGTGTTGTTGTTTTTTATTACTTTGCAAAACACTCAATTACAATTATGGAAGTGAAGGTAGAAAAAATAAACGTTTTTTTTCATATTGGAAATTAAACTCATTCGCTGAATCTGTTTGTGCAAATAGATGAAAAAAATAATACGTTGATGATTTTAAGAAATCCTGTCCTGTATTTTTTTTTCATAATGTGTATTTCCTTTTTTTTTTTTTTTTTAATATAATTTTGTTTCGTTTACTCCTGTTTCTTGTTCACTCCTCACGATTTCCCCTCATGTTCATACAACCACGATAATTGACCACGGCGATCGAGGGAGGGGGAAAAAAAAGGAGAGAATAATAATTTATCTCAAAAAGGAAAAGAGAGAGAGAGAGAGATAAAAAAAAATAAAAAAAAATGAGTCCACGTCCTCAGAATTCGAAATGAGGTTATCAACAATTTAAATAAATTCCCCTTTCCCCTCATGAGCTACGAGGGGAAAATCCCGTAGCCTTGTCACTGGTCTCCCTCTGGGCGTTCTCATCATGTGTATTTTTCTCATTACCTTCCCCCTCGCTGCTTCCTTTTCGTCCATCCCTTCGCATGACCCTTTGTTTCATGCACCGCTGCTTTATCGATTGCGGAATGAAGCACTCGGGAAAGATGGATGGAAGACCCGGGATAAGGTGAGCCAGCTATTGCATCATCCATCTGGCGCGGCGAGGGCGAGGCGGATGCCGGTTTCGCTCGAGACGGGGAGGGGGGAGGGGGGGGGGGGGCATGGGGGGCTGTGATATGGTTGTGTTGGGGATTGGCGGGTGATGTGGGTGTGTTGGGGATTGGCGGGTGATGTGGGTGTGTTGGGGATTGGCGGGTGATGTGGGTGTGTTGGGGATTGGCGGGTGATGTGGGTGTGTTGGGGATTGGCGGGTGATGTGGGTGTGTTGGGGATTGGCGGGTGATGTTTTTATGTTGGGGATTGGCGGGTGATGGGTGTCAGATTGGCGGGGGATGCTGGCGTTGGGGATTGGCGGGTGATGTGGGTGTGTTGGGGATTGGCGGGTGATGTGGGTGTGTTGGGGATTGGCGGGTGATGTGGGTGTGTTGGGGATTGGCGGGTGATGTGGGTGTCAGATTGGCGGTGATGTGGGTGTGTTGGGGATTGGGGGTGATGTGGTTATCTGGGGATCAAGGGCGGATGTAAAGTTGGGATTTTGGCAAGGATGTGGGTGCAGATTATAAGATGTGGTGTGTTGGGGACTGGCGGCGGATGTGGGTGTTGGGGATCAAGCGAGGGATGTGGGTGTTGTGATTGGGGGTGATGCCGTTGTGTTGGGGATTGGGGTGATGTGGGCGTGCGTGTTTGGGGGATCGGCGGGTGATGGGCAGGTTGGGGATTTGTGGGTGTGTTGGGTGTGTTGGGGATTGGGGGTGATGTGCATGGGGGATTGGCAAGACGTGCGTTGTGGGATTTGTGGGTGTGTTGGTGGTTGTGACTGGGGCGATGGGTGTTGGGGATTTGTGTAAGTGATGGGTGTGTTGGGATTGGCGGTGAGCAGGGCGTTGGGGATTGGCAAGTGATGTGGGTGTTAGACTTATGATGTGGGTGTCAGATTGGGGGTGATGTGGGTGTGGTTGTGGATCATAAGCATGGTGTTAACCAGACATAAGATGTGGTGTGTTGGGGATTGGCGGCGGATGTGGGTGTTGGGGATCAAGTGGGTGATGTGGTTATCTTGGGGATTGACGGGTGATGGGTGTGTTGGGATTTTGCAGATGTGGTTATGTTATGATTGGCGTGATAGGAAAAGGTGATCAAGGGTGATGGGTGCCAGATCAAGGGCGACATAGACTGGCGGGCGATGGGTGTTGGGGATTGGCGTAAGACAGGGTGTTGGGGACTGGCGGTGATGTGTGGGTGTCAGGGATTGGGGCAAGATGCAGTGTTGGGGATCAAGGGTGACGTGGTGTTGGGGGACTGGCGGCGATGCGGCAGTCAGACCGCGGGGTGATATGCTGGTGATTGGCGTGCGATGTGGGTGTGTTGGGGATTGGCGGTGATGTGGGTGTGTTGGGGGATTGGCGATGATGGGTGTGTTGGGGATTGGCGGGTGATGTGGGTGTGTTGGGGATTGGCGGGTGATGTGGGTGTGTTGGGGATTGGCGGGTGATGTGGGTGTGTTGGGGATTGGCGGGTGATGTGGTTATGTTGGTGATTGGCGTGTGATGTGGGTGTGTTGGGGATTGGCGGGTGATGTGGGTGTGTTGGGGATTGGCGGGTGATGTGGGTGTTGGTGATTAAGTGCGACGTGGGTGTGTCAGATTGGCGGGTGATGTGGGTGTGTTGGGGATTGGCGGGTGATGTGGGTGCGTTGGAGATTGGCGGTGACGGCGCTGTTGGTGATTGGCGTGTGATGTGGGTGTTAGACTGGCGGGTGATGTGGGTGTGTTGGGGGATTGGCGGGTGATGTAGGTGTGTTAGATTGGCGGGTGATGTGGGTGTGTTGGGGATTGGCGGGTGATGTGGGTGTGTTGGGGATTGGCGGGTGATGTGGGTGTGTTGGGGATTGGCGGGTGATGTGGGTGTGTTGGGGATTGGCGGTGAGTTCGTTTGGTGGTGGTTCTTTTGTTGGTTCTTTTGTTGGTGGTTCTTTTGTTGGTGGTTTTGTTGGGGATTGGCGGGTGATGTGGGTGTGTTGGGGATTGGCGGGTGATGTGGGTGTGTTGGGGATTGGCAGGTGATGTGGTTATGTTGGGGATTGGCGGGTGATGTGGTTGTGTTGGGGATTGGCGGGTGATGTGGGTGTGTTGGGGATTGGCAGGTGATGTGGTTATGTTGGGGATTGGCGGGTGATGTGGTTGTGTTGGGGATTGGCGGGTGATGTGGGTGTGTTGGGGATTGGCGGGTGATGTGGGTGTGTTGGGGATTGGCGGGTGATGTGGGTGTGTTGGGGATTGGCGGGTGATGTGGGTGTGTTGGGGATTGGCGGGTGATGTGGGTGTGTTGGGGATTGGCAGGTGATATGGCAATGTTGGAGATTGGTGGGTGATGTTTTTATGTTGGAGATTAGCGGGTGATTGGCTATGTTGGCGATAGGCAGGTGTTGTGTTGATGATGTGGATTGGCAGTGATTCAAATGTTCAAATGTAGGTAATGTACACATTTGTGTAGACAAATGTGTACATATGGGAAGGGACCAAAAGAATAATACAGAAATAAACATATGCATACACACACATACACGCACACACACACACACATACACACACACACACAGACACACACACACACACACACACACGCACGCACACACGCACATGATTACGCGGTGCAGGGTGGCTTAAGGTGTCAGCCTGTTGTAGCAGCTCCTCTAACAGCATTTTGATTTGACTTGATAGCCGTATTTGCCAAACGGTTCATTTCCTCAGCCCATACATAAGCATAGGTCGCCCCCAGCAATTCTCCGCTTTACATATCTCTTTATGCAATTTTTATTGCATTTCTTTTATTTCTTTATTCTTTGTTTTTTTTATGATTTTCCGGTTTTCATATTTTGAGTTTTCTTTCTTATTTTTACTTTATTGTCTTTTTCTCATTGTCACCTCTCATTATTCTTTCTCTTTGACTTTTTTTTCATTTATTTATTTACTTATCTATTCGCTTATTCACTTTGTTTATTTGTTTTTTTTGTTTTGTTTATTCATCTGTCTGTCGGGTTTAATTATTTTCTTATTCCCAATCCTTGCTTCAGAAGGTCACTATATATTTTTTTTTCTGACGAACGCTAATCATCATCCTCGTCTTTTGTCCTTTTCTTTTTTCACCGAAACACAACCTCTTCCTTTCTTCTTGCACTTCTTTCTTCTATATATATTTTTTCCTTTCTATCTGATTAGCGTGTTGTTGCATTTTAAATCACCTCTGGGTGAAAAATTGGCAGGTTGACGGCAAGACTAAACACAGAGCCGCTGACTTCAACTCTCTCTTTCTCTCTCTCTCTATTCTCTCTCTTTCTCCCTCTCTCTCTCTCTCTATCTCTCTCCCCTCTCTCTCTCTCCCCCTATCTCTCTCTTTTTCTTTCTCTCTCTCTCTCTCTCTCTCTCTCTCTCTCTCTCTCTCTCTCTCTCTCTCTCTCTCTCTCTCTCTCTCTCTCTCTCTCTCTCTCTCTCTCTCTCTCTCTCTCTCTCTCTCTCTCTCTCTCTCTTTCTCTCTCTCTCTCTGTCTCTCGCTCTCTCCCTCTCTCTCTCACTTCCCTCCTCTGCCTCTCTTTCTCTTTCTCTCTCTCTCTCTTTCTCCCACCTCCCCTCTACTCCTCTCTCTCAGCCCTCTCCCTCTCTCTCTCTCTCTGCCTCTCTCTCTCTCTCTCTCTCTCTCTCTTTCCCCCTATCTCTCTCTCTCTCTCTCTCTCTCTCTCTCTCTCTCTCTCTCTCTCTCTCTCTCTCTCTCTCTCTCTCTCTCTCTCTCTCTCTCTGCCCAGTGATCGAGTGTAGAAGTCGCTACCAGATCGAGCTCTACATTTTGTTTATACTGTATGATTAAACTTTAGCTGAGATCACCTCAACTTTTAAGTGGTGGCGTGTTTGATGAGACGTAAAGAAACGTTGACGTGGGCAGCGCGCGGGGAAAGGTCAGGAACCACTGCTCCAAACTGTTCTTTCTGAGAATATGTATGTGTCCATTATCCAAGTTCTCAATTTCTTTGATGCTCTCATTATCCTCATTATATGTCTTAAGTCTACTAACTGTTCTTGTTTCGTTGCTTGAGATTGCATTAAGGAACTATACAACTATTTAGTGATAGTCTTAATGATGATGGAAATATATTAGTAAAGGTATATTAGTAAAGGTATATACATTAAACAACTTGAATGGGCCGTTTGGACAGAACCGAGGAAAACTAGTAAGATTTAGACGAATACGCACACATATTCATGTCTGTATGTTTGTACAGAATGTATGTATGGATGAGTAAATGAGTGAACGGATGGCCAGATGGATTGAGGGTTGGATAGATCGCTTGGTAAATAGATGGATTGATGGAAGGAAGGATATTTTGATGGCTAGATTGATAGATGAATGCAAGGATAGTTGAATGGGTGGATGCACGGATGGATGGACATATGGATGGATGGATGGGAAGATGGATGGATAGATGGATGGATGGATAGATGGATGATTGGATGGATGGATATTTTGATGGCTAGATGGATGGTTGAATGCAAGGGTAGTTGAATGGGTGGATGGACGGATGGATGGACATATGGATTGATGGATGGGAGGATGGGTGGATGGATGGATGGATAGATGGATGGATGAACGGATGGATGGACGGATGATTGAATGGATAAATATGATAGATCATTTCGTGGATTGGTAAAGGTATGGACAGACAAATAAACATAGCTTAATGCAAACACATACGAGCATACACACATACACACACTTAGAGATAAAGAAGGCTATCCAAAAACAAGGAAAAAACGCATAACATGTCTTTTTCGATCTCATATTCTGTAACTTCTATCAGCAAGATGTCTAGATTTTCCCGTGAGTTTCTCAACACACGAGGATACCTATTATGGTTATGGAAATGTGAAGTATAGTTTAATTTAAATATGCAAAAGACTGTTGGTTCCATATGCAAAGTAGGATGACTGTGAATCCAGTTTACTTTGGCTTCATTTGTTCTGGCGGAATTCAATGAGAATAGAGGAACACAAAGTCAACACGAATGATCGCAGATAAGCACGGTGCACGCGGAGACAAAACGACGAAAAATAACAATGATGTTTTTGGATAAATTAACTGCTGTACACAGATATAGGCTTACAAATACGGGTACGTATACATACCCAGACGAAGACACAGCTTTGTCTCACTTCTTCCTTCTCTCCCCTTCCCTCTTTCTTTTCCTTTTTTCCTCCCTCTCTCTCTCTCTCTCACTTCCTCCCTCCCTTTTTCTCTCTTTCTCCCTCCTTCTTTCCCCCTCTATCTTTCTCTCTCTGTGTCTCAGCTTTCCCCCTCTCTCTCTGTGTCTCTACTTCCCTCTCTCCCTCTGTATGTGTGTGTGTCTCTTCTTCCCTCTCTCTCTCTCTCTCTTTCTCTCTCTCTCTCTCTGTCTCTCCCTCCTTCCCTTCCTCCCTCCCTCTCTATCTCTCTCTCTCTCTCTCTCTGGCTGTGGTCTCCTGCAATCGTCCAAACTAGGGACTGACCAATGGAATTCCTTCTCTCTCTCCTTCTATCTTTCTCTCCCTCTCATCCAGCCATTGAGTCTCTCTTTGGCATTCGACAGACGCGTTCTATCCAGATCACGTTTAGATTCAATTGCTCGAAAGCACCGCATTGTATGACCCGCTGAACATCCTTCATTTTTAAGCGATTTTTTTTTCTTCTTCTCTTTTTGCTGTGTTGCGAAAACTTCCTTTGGTTTAGAATATTTTTTTCCTTTTTATACAGTTTGTTCTCCTTTTGTATCTCTCTCTCTCTCTCTCTCTCTCTCTCTTTCTTTCCCTTTCTCGCTCTCTCTTTCTCTCACTCTTTCCCTGTCTCCCCCCCCCTTCTCTCTCTCTTTCCCTCTCTCTCTCTCTCTTCTCTCTCTTTCCCTCTCTCTCTCTCTCTCTATCTATCTATTTATCTTTCTGTCTATCTTTCTCGCTCTAGTTCGCTCTGAGTATCTAGCGCTTTATTTGACACTTCTACATACGTTGTAGTGTGGTTTCTCCCTGTTATTTGTGATTCTTCATTTCCGGTTCGAGAATAATCGAATTACTGATTATTTATTTCATTTCAATTTGATTTTTATTTATGGCTTGTAATTGTGTTTCATTTTTTTTTTTTTTTTTCAAATACACATTTTAGTGATTATTCCGTTCCTTTTCAATCATTTTCCCCGTGTGGCAATTGCTGTATTGCATTTAATTAATTAATCAATTTGCATAAATGATCTGAATGTTGTTTTTATCTAAAATATGCTTCAACACTCATTACGTATTTTCTCACTCACGAATACCTTTCATTTTTGTTCACCTGTATATTATTCTTATTTTTGTTCAGAATGAAAAAATGTGGATGAATTATCATTTGTTGATATATATATATATGTATATATATATAT
>BOPN01000536.1:77500-80000 GCA_017312705.2 Penaeus japonicus | reverse complement strand
TCAGATACTGTCTCTACCTCGTAACCCGCTGGAAACGGGCATAGATTTGCTTGCTTCGACTCCAGGAAGGGCACCAGTGCCACAGACGCGGCACTGCAGTCGGGTTTTATTTCAGAGGGAGGGAACTTTATGAGACATTCATCCACTCGTACTAATCCCAGTCTTTTTTGTGTTCACCCTATTTTATGCCTTTAATATCAGATAGACTATATCAATATTGTAATTGACAAAAAATGTAGTATAATGTCTACATCAGGTTACTATGTTCTTTAAATTCAATGCGATAGAAAAAAAAATAGTTTTATAGTAAGACAAAAGCAAATTTATTTATTTATCATTTATTTTTTGTGCGTTGTGCACGCGTGTATGAACTTTTTAGAACAAAAACGAAAGGAACTTGAAGGCACAGACACTGGCTGTATGTTATGGGTGGTATACTGCAGGCCACCTCCTCTTTCTTATTCCGCTTACAGATGCTGCACCGCCGATATCTTAGAGCGACATGTCTGCATATTCCTGCATGAAACTAATAATCGAAAGAGACTGTATGGACGTCATTCAACGCTTCTTTTCATGCTGGTGCTAGGAGAGAATATTACGGTAATGAAATCACTTGTAATAATGAAAATTGAGTTGTTACTCAGTGTGAAGAAACGAAAAGAAAAGAAGAAGAAGAGAAAAAACAAAAACAAAAATAAACTACACAACTCTCCCCTAACATCAAATAGTCATGACAACTATTGTCAGAACCAAAAAGTGATTGTCAATCTATGCCATGATACCGGTTCGCAAAGGGCTAATCTACACCTCTTTCAGTATTACTCCTACACCATTTCTCTCACCCATTTCCCCTTATAGTGCCACCATTCAAAGGCGTGACTCTCGCCTCTACCTTTCCTCCTCTCCTGTTGCCTCTGGTCATGTCCCTCTCCTTCACCTCCATTGCCCAATGACAACCCAGCTGGCCAGGAGTACCCGTGGCGATCGTTGGTAGCCCGGGCCTCGATCGGTCGGGTATGGAAATACGATTTTGACACATATTTGTCTTGGCAAACGTTTTATACCGGATGTCTTTCCTGACATATCCCTCCCCATTTATCCGGGCTTGGGATCAATACTAAGAACACACTGGCGAGTTAAACAATAACAAAACAGCAACGATAATGATTGTAATGATGATTGTGATGGTGTTGGTGATAATAGCAATAATGATGAATAGTTATAATAATAATGATGATGATATAAGGGATAGAATATCAATAATGATAATGAAAATGATAGGGGTTATAGGTAACAATGTTAATGATAATAATGATAGTAATGATGATGATACTGATAATAATCTTCATATCAATATTGACAATAGTATTACTGATAATGATAATAGCTATAATAAAAAGATAAAAGTTTAAAAAATGATAGTATCTATAATTATGACAATGTTAAAGGTGATAATGATGATAATGGTGTTGATATGAATTATAATGATAAAGATAATAACAGCATCATTAGTAATAATGATAAAGATGATAATGATAACAAAAACATTTATAGTAATGATAGCAATTATAATGTTTAGGAATAATATTAAAGATATGGATAATGATGATGATAATGATAGTATTAATAATAATGATAATAATAATGATACTAATAATGATATTGATATTAAAAGCAATGGTGACAATGAGGATAATAATAATGATAATAATATAATGACAAGGATGATAAAAATAATAACACAGGCAATAATGATAATGATAATGATCCTATTATTAACAATAGTGGCAATAATGATAATGATAGCAATACTATTAATATAAGTAATCATCAGAGTGATAATAATGATGTAATTAATAATAGTTATAGTGATAAAAATAATGATAATGAAGGTCGGTAATCATGATGATAATGAAAATGACAATGATGATAATTATGATGATAATAGTAATGATGATAATTATAATGACATACAATAAGAATAACAGTGATCATAACAATAGTAGTAGTAATAAAGATAAAATGATAATGATAATGGCATTAACAATGACTGTGGTAGCAGTGGTAGTTGAGGTAATAGTAAACATATGGGTATCACCTTGGATAAAAAAGAAAAAGAAAAAGAAAGAAAGAAAGAAAGAAAAAAAGAAAAAGATAGAAAAGAAAGAAAGAAAAAGAAAGAAAGAAGAAGAAGAAGAAGAAAAAGAAGAAGAAGAAGAAGAAGAAAAAAAAGATAGAAAAGAAAGAAAGAAAAAGAAAGAAAGAAGAAGAAGAAGAAAAAAAAGAAGAAGAAGAGGAAGAAGAAGAAGAAAAGAAAAAGAAAGAAAGAAAGAAAAATATATACATATATTATTTTCCTCTAAAACAGATGCTGAAAAGTTTCAAAACAAAAGTAATGAATGTTTCTTAAGAACAAAGATTCATTAGACCAGACAATAGCCAAACACGTAAATCATTTTGATATGAAACAGATACTGTATCCGGACTTCTTACTGATATT
>BOPN01000536.1:42500-47500 GCA_017312705.2 Penaeus japonicus | reverse complement strand
AGCATCTTGAAGAGACTTTGGCATCAATCTGTCTATACAAATCCTACGGGCCATAATGATTCAAGAGCATCATAATTGCAAAGGATCTTGTTGTGGCCATAGAAGGGACCGGCACAATCTTGTCGCAAGTAAAATGGCCGATCTAATCTTCTAAGGGTATGTACGTAATCCCCTGGTCCATACTCGTCAGTTTTTTTTTTTTAAAGAAACTTCCCTGTTCTGTTTTTTCTAGTTTCTTTTTTATGTGTGTGTGTATTAGGGAGGGGTAAAGGGTCTCGTTTTATAGCTTGTCAGTTTATATCTAATCATTAGTTATATCTATACGCAAACTAGTTTTTTAGTATCGTTTCCCTCTCACAGGAGGCATGGATGATAACCGAAATGGTATTAATGTATTTTTGAAATGTAGGAATACAAATTGAAGTAGGATAGTAACTCGATGATCATGAATGAAAGAAAGAGAGAGAGAGAGAGAGAGAGAGAGAGAGAGAGAGAGAGAGAGAGAGAGAGAGAGATGTTTGCCCGTATATCTATGTGAATCTGTTTAGTTGAAATATGACCGTAAATGCATTTTGTAGAATTCTCAATATTGAAGATCAACTGACGACATAGCAAATGATTTCGATAAAGTCACATGAAGTACGATAATTCTTAATAACATAAACATAAAAGGGTAAATAAAAACCATATTTTTTTCATTCTATAATTTTCATATACAATCACACTTCTTTGGTATTCAGGACAATCTCAATCACACCAGTAATTTACAATCATGCCCACAAAAGCATGCAATAAACACATTGCTTATAAGCAAAATATTTCCTCATAGAAAAATACTTATCACCCTAAGCTTGCTCTCACTTATTATTATAACAAAAAATCTATACATCTAAGTAATATGATAATATAAATAAATAAATAAATAGATATATAAATACAATACGTCTTTAATTTTGTTTATTTTTTCGTCTCTAGTTTTACTATTTGTTTAGCGTGACCCACTTTTTTTACTAGAGCTTGCGTTTTACAGCCTGTAATCGTACATACTTACTGTAAGTATATTGAATGAAGCTTCGAAACCCGCTTACTCTAACCAGTGAGTCACATTCTTTGGTTGTTCGAGACAGAATTCGAAATGTGTTTTACAAGAGATCTGTGATGTTCGTGTGCGGAGAGGGGAGGGGGAGAGGGAAAGGAGAAAGGCAGATCAAAGGGAGACGGAGGGAGAGAGGAAGAGGAAAGAAAGAATAAAGATATACTGATAGAGATAGTTAGACTAAGAGAGAGAGAGAGAGAGAGAGAGAGAGAGAGAGAGAGAGAGAGAGAGAGAGAGAGAGAGAGAGAGAGAGAGAGAGAGAGAGAGAGAGAGAGA
Source organism: Penaeus japonicus (assembly GCA_017312705.2). NCBI lineage: Eukaryota > Metazoa > Arthropoda > Malacostraca > Decapoda > Penaeidae > Penaeus > Penaeus japonicus. Next base: position 46,128 of record BOPN01000536.1, on the reverse strand, counting down.
GAGAGAGAGAGAGAGAGAGAGAGAGAGAGAAAGAGAAAGAAAGAGAGCAAGAAAGAAAGAGAGAGAGAGAGAAAGAGAGAAAGATAGATAGATAGAGAAAGAGAGAGAGAGAGAGAGAAAGAGAAAGAGAAAGAGAGAGAGAGAGAGTGAGAGAGAGAGAGAGAAAGAGAGAGAGAAAGAAAGAAAGAAAGAGAAAGAAAGCAAGAGAGACCCGACGTTTTCCTTCCGTAGAGATTGGTTCATATTCCGACCGTATAAGCTACGTTGCTTAAAAGAAGTTTTTCGACCGCAAAATTAACCATGAATCGTGAACAATGCATGTAGGGAACATATGAAGGGGATATTATTTATTCCAGAGCTTGCAACAGAGCCTGCCCCATAAGCAATGATACGGACTTCCTTCACTGACATAAGGGGAAAGTTTTTTCTTAGTAGGATAGTATTAGGATTAGATTAGGAACCCTTAGATCCTTGTCTTTCATATGATTAAGCATGTTGACCTTCTCTTCACCCCCCCCCCCAAAAAAAAAAAAAAAAAAAAAAAAAAAAAAAAAAAAAAAAAAAAAGATATATATATATATATATATATAAATTAAAAAATAAAAACTTGACTTTATTTGGTAAGAAAAAATAAAAAATCAATTAGGTCGTGGGGAAATTGTACAAGAAAACATATCTTAATTTCTTAATTCCGTTTGGGCAATGGGTAAATTGAAAAAAAAAAGAAAGAAAAAAAGTTGGGCAATGGGTCAGCATTATTATGAAAAATCCAAATCCTAACTCCAATTGGACCATTGAAATACAAAAAAGTATCATTAATAGGTCAACTGTACACATTAACTCTTACCTATCTTTAACCCCAGTTGGATAATGGATAAAAAAAAAAAAAAAAACTCTACCTTCACTTGGATAATGGGAAACCTGCACCATAAAAAAGCCTTCCCTTCTAACCTGCAGCCTCAGGCATCACAAATGTGCGAGAGAAGCTTTGGCATCTCCAAGGACTCGCACCTGGCGCCTCCCGAGCAGATAAAGGTACAAAGGCTACATTGTACACTAATTACATTCGGTTCTTCTGAGACATATTTACGCGTTCATTTCCACCGCGATCCTTCGCAGTCACAGCCCTTAACCCTCGCTCGTTGGTCATCGATTTTCTCTTCCCGTTCTGTCCTCTCAACATGCCACTTGTCACTTAATCATTATTGTCATCTTACCTTCAGCATTATCACTATCGTTATCATTATTGTTGGTACTATCATTATCATTGTTATTATAGTTATAATGATTATGATTGTTATCATCATCATCTTCATTATCGTTATTATTATCCTCACTATTATCATAGCATTATTATTATCATTATCATAATTATTGCCATCGTTATTATACTCATTGTTAGCATTATCCTTATAATCATCATTATTGTTATCCTCATTATTATCAATATCATTATGGTAATGTAATTTACAAACTCGAAAACGAACATTTATTCATGCAAATACATTCAAACGCATATCTATCACGAACAATAAATGAACAAACATATCAAACATTGACACTGATATACTGCCTTTATGTATGTATTTACTACCTACCATTTTGTATTTGTATAAAAAAATTTGTTTATTTTTTGTTTTCTTGATGATGGTAAAGGTAATAGTAACAATGGTTCTGATATTCTTGATGGCAAGGATATACTAATGATAACTACATAGATCATAACAATGGTAGTAAAGATGAATGATAATAACAAAAACAATGATATTGATACTAAAAAGAGCGTTGGTAATAAGGATGAGGATAATGATAATCACGATAACAACAATGATAATCATTATAATGATGATAACTATGATAATGATGATAACTATGACAATGATTGTGATAATTATGATTGTAGTGACAGCAGTAAAAATGATAATAATGACAATAATAATGATTATAAAAATGATAACAATAATAACTATAATAATGATAATGGTAAGGATAATAATGGTAATAATGATGATCACTACAATGATAATGATAATAATATTCATAATGATAATAATGATGATAATGATAATAGTAATGATGATAATACTAATAAAGAAAGTAATAATACTAATGGTAACGATAATTATAAAGATCATGCTACTGCTGAAAATGATATTACAATAGTAGTAATACTGTTAATAGTGATGATGATTATGATGATAGTAAAAGTAATAATAATGATAGTAATCATCATGATCATTGATCATAATGAAGATAACAATAGCAATAATGATGAAAAAAACAATGATAATAATAAACATGATATATGTTTGTGAGTATCTATATTGTATGTGTATGCGTGTTTGTATCTGTATATATTATGTGAACATATCTATATATGACCACACATCCTCCATGTGTCTGGCTTTCAAAGTATATATCAATACTGATATATACACGAACCAAAAGATAGTTTAGCTTATTTGGGAAATCTAATTCCTAGCTCTATTCTGAACACACACACACACACTCACACACGCACACACACACACACACACACAAACATACACTCACACACACACACACACACACAAACACACACACACACACACACACACACACACACACACACACACACACACACACACACACACACACACACACACACACACACACACACACACACACACACACACGTGCACACAAACTTAGTATTTCATCGCCATTAAATCACAGCTAACTACCAGACGAAATACACGCTATACCATTCTCACTGACCGTACCAGAATACCAACAGTTCTTGGTAAGGAGAATGAGTGTTACCTGTAATCAAACTGCAACCGGAATCTTCTCGAAAAATCGTACGTGTTGCAGCCTCGCCGTGCAAATTGTCCGTTTTTAATATGAAATACAGTCGGTAGGTAATAGGCACTCTGGGTAGTGTACCTGATAATCGGTCTATCCTTATGAAGCAATAGCATGGACTAGCTGACTAGCCAGAACTTCAGTAGCTTTGTCTGCTGTCTTATTCGGTACCTTTTAATGGTTGCAAGTCGACTTTTTTTGCACTTTGCAACTTTTTTTTTCAATCCCTGAACTGTGATATTTGTTATCGGTTACATCCTAAAAGATTATAGGTCTAGATAGAAACCTTTCCTTGGACTGGTGTATTTTATTTTTTCTTTTTTTTTCTTTTTTTTTCTTTGCCTCTTTCTTTCACTCACTCACACTCTCTCTCATTCTCTGTCTTTCTTTCACTTTCTCTGGCACTCGTTCTTTCATTCTTTCTCTTTTATCTTGACTTTTTCTCTTTTTCTTTCGTTCTCTTTCTTTCTCCTTTTCTTTCACTTTGTTTCTTCCCTGGTTCCTTCCTCTCTTTATTTCACTCTTTGCACATTAATATTATCATCAGTATTGTTTTTGTTATCATCATCATCTTTATCAATATCATGGCTATTATCATCATCATCATCATCATTGCTATATCATTGTGATCAGTAATGATATCAATATCATCATTATTATGATCAACATTATCATTATACTCTCATTATCATCATTGACATAGTCATCATTAAATTATCATCATCACTATCTTAAACATTGTTATCATTATTGTCGTTACTATGGCATTATTATTATCATTACT
>BOPN01000536.1:32500-35000 GCA_017312705.2 Penaeus japonicus | reverse complement strand
CACACTCACACACACGTACACACGCACGCACGCACACACACACCCATACTATATCAGTTTACTGAATAACACGACGAACAATGGCGCCCATCCCGGAGCGAGGAGCGTCGTCGCAGCATTAGATCCACTTCAAAGTTCTTCCCGAGAACCAAAGCTGCCCTTCTACCGGGTCAGCCGTGAATCAAAGGACGTCTTAACATGTGCACAAGTATGACCAATTTAGTTTCGTTCCGCTGAAAGGTCGAGGCGTTTTGACGTAACCGCTCCCTCTCTTTGAACCGATGTCGTAACTCTTGAGACTTGAAGAGAGCGTGTGTGAGTAGCGTTGCGATGGTGGGAGAGCTATTTGGAGAGCCCTTTAGGGGAGCCCTTAGGGAGAGCCCTTTGCGAAAGCCCTTTGAGGGAACCTTTTGAGAGAGCCCTTAGGGAAAGTCCTTTGGGAGAGCCTTTTGGGAGAGCCCTTTCGAAGAACCCTTTGAGGGAACTTTTTGAGAGAGCCATTAGGGAATGCCTTTTGAGAGAGCCCTTTGAGAATGCCTTTTGAGAGAGCCCTTTGGGTAAACCCTTTGAGAGTGCCCTTTGGGAAAGGCGTTTGGTAGAGGTCTTTGGGAGAAGCCCTTTGGGAGAGCCCTTTGGGAGAGCCTTTCTGGAGAGCCTGGGGAAAAGAGCTTTTTTTGGGGGGAGAGTCTCTGAGAGTTTAGGAGGATGTACGAAGGTATGCCCTGGGGGTGGGGGGGGGGGGGTAATAGGGTGAGATAGGAGGAGAGGTTGCTGTCATGATTATACAGGAGAAAGGGGAGAAGGAAGAAGAAGAAGGAGAGGAGAAGGAGGAAGAAGAAGAAAAAGAAAAAGAGGTGAAGTAGGAAATAAAACAGGAAGGAGAAGGAGGAATAGGAAGAAAACGAAAAAGAGGTGAAGTAGGAAAAAAAAGAGAAAGAAAATGAGGAAGAGAACGAAAAAACAAAACAAAACACGAGGAGAAGTAATAAGAAGAAAAAGGAGAAAGACGAGAGAAGGAGAAAAAGTGGAAGAAGTGGAAAATTAAAAACATGATGTGAAAAAGGTAGAGGAGGAAAAAGAACAAAAGAATAAAGAGGAGGAGGAGGAGGAGGATTAAGATCAATAGAAGAAGGAGGAAAAAAAAAAAAAAAAAAGAGGGAAGAGAACAAGAAGAATAAGAGGAGGATGAGGAAGAAGGAGAAGTAGAGGAGGAAGGAATGATGAAAGAAGAGGATGAATGATAGAGAATATATAAACCTCGAGAACACTAGAGAGGGAGTCCGATGGTTATGTTATCCTTTGGTCACGAAGGCATTTTCGTCCTTATCCTTATCATCATTAAAATCAATGTCATTATATTTATTGTTATCATTATCATTATTGTTATCATCTCTACTTTCTTCGTTATTATAGTCATGATCATTACTGTTATTAGTATTATTGTTATTGTTTTTATCATCATTACCATTACTAATATTATCATCATTATTGCTATTTAGATAATTATTATCACTGTCCTATCATATCCTTATCATTACAATTACAATTGTTTGCATTATTATCATTATTACTATCACTATCATTATTACTGTTATTACCATCATTAGCGTTATTATCATTATCTTCATCCTCATTATAATTATCATTATCATTGCTATTATCAGTGTTATTGTTATTTAATTTTCATCCTCATCATCGATACTGTTATCATTATTTCTGTTATCTTCATTGACATCATTATTTCTGTTAACTTCATTATGATAATCATTAGTATTATTTTTGTTGTTTTCATTACTATCAATAATATCACCATAATCATAATCGCTAATGATATTTTCATTATCATCATTTTCATCCTCATTATCATTACAATTTCTGTTGTCATCATTAACACTATCATCATCATCATCATTATTATCATTATAATAATTATCTTAATCATTATCATTATTGTTGTTACCATTATTCTTATCATGATCTTTACTATTGTTATCATTATCATTATCCTTGTTATTATTATCATAATTGTTATCATGATTAATATTGTTACTGTTGTTATTATTAGCAATATCATTTTATTATCATTATTATTATCATTATCATCACTATTATCACTACTATTATTATCATTACTACTATTATTATCATCATTATGAATAATATTATTATCATTTTTATTAGTATTACTATTGTTGATATTATTATCATCATCATTATCAACATCATTATCATTAGTAGTAGTAGTAATATCATTTCTTTACTATCATCATTATCATTTTAGTAGTAGCATCATTACTATTGTTATCAAAATCATTATCATTATAATCACTATCATTACTATTATCATTATTACTATCATCATTTTCATTAGTAATAGTAGTATTATCATTGCTTTTACTATTACTATTGTTATTATCATTATTATTATTATAATCACCATCATTATTATTAGTATCATCATTACTGTTATTATAATCATCATAATTAAATATATATATAT
>BOPN01000535.1:462762-465262 GCA_017312705.2 Penaeus japonicus | reverse complement strand
AAAACTAAACTGCCGAGTAGTGGCAGTGTTGCCAAAGTTCATCATTCTTTTTTCACACATATATATCAACACACACACACACATACACACACATACATATATGTATATGTATATATAATTTTTTTTTCTTTAATCTCCTTCACTCACTATAATTTTTCTTCTAATAATGAAATAAAAGAGCACCGGAAGGCCTTTAATGATCTCATTAGTGTTTGGAATCTAAAAAAAAAAAGAAAAAAAAAAAGAAAAAAGATAAAAAACAAGCTCTTAAAGTGAGAAAGAAGAAAAAAAAATGGTTGCCATGGAATACCCTACAAACTCTTTTTTTTTATTAACCTCACACCCTCATTTAGTGTGATGCAATTATCAGCAAGGTGACCCCTTTAACAAATCCTACAAAATACATAATTATTCTCATTGTTGTTAATTAATTAACGGTATTGATCATTAATACCCACGGAATGTACCACTCTCTGAATCAGATAGTATAATAATGAATTAATTATTATATCTTGGATTTCCTAAAATTCTACTCAAGGAAAGACTTAAAACTTCCTAGAAATTTACTAAAATAAAGACCTTGAACTTTTAACTGAAAATACGACAATGAATTTCCTTAAGAAAATATGCACACACACACACACACACACACACACACACACGGACACCCATGGAAAATGACGTTCTTGTGCTAAATTACAATAATATTGAAGTGATAATACCTAAGAATAACAAACAAACAAAAAATACCGCTTGTAGGGAGTACCGCCTGCCTTGTTTTGAGTTCGCCTTCTCCCGTATCCGAAGAAGAGATGAAGGAGAGAGAGAGAGAGAGAGAGAGAGAGAGAGAGAGAGAGAGAGAGAGAGAGAGAGAGAGAGAGAGAGAGAGAGAGATATATATATATATATATATATATATATAGAGAGAGAGAGAGAGAGAGAGAGAGACAGACAGACAGAGAGAGAGAGAGAGAGAGAGAGAGAGAGAGAGAGAGAGAGAGAGAGAGAGAGAGAGAGAGAGAGAGAGAGAGAGAGAGAGAGAGAGAAAGAGAGAGAGAGAGAGAGAGAGAGAGAGAGAGAGAGAGAGAGAGAGAGAGAGAGAGAGAGAGAGAGAGAGAGAGAGAGAGAGAGAGAGAGAGAGAGAGAGAGAGAGAGAGAGAGAGAGAGAGAGAGAGAGAGAGAGAGAGAGAGAGAGAGAGAGAGAGAGAGTGAGAGAGAGAGAGAGAGAGAGAAGAGGGAAGATAAAGAGAGAAAGAGAGTGAGTGAGTGAGAGAGAGAAGAGGGAAGATAAAGCGAGAAAAAGGGAAGGGAGAATGTTAGTAAGAGAGTCAGAAAAAAAGGGAAAAAAAGGAGAAATAGAGAAAATGCAAGAAGGATAGAAAGGCCAGAGGAAAGAGGAAAGAGGAAAGGGAACTGTTTCCAAGCGGATATCCATGCTGCACCACTTTCTTGCCTCTCATTGGAAACTGAAGTCTTGCAGATGCAATACTGTGTTTACAGAGATCTTATCAAAAACCACTATTCTCCAACATCTGCAAGTAAAAAGAAATATATCAAAATGCACCCAGGTAAAAATACCAACATATAATAAAGAATAAATGAATAAATTCAAAGCAAGAAAGAAAAGAAAAGAAAAGAAAAGAAAAAAAAATGGACACTGGTTGATATCAAATTCTTGCTGAAAGACATGTTTGAGAGTGTGGAAATTCAGGAGGCTGCTTCAAGACTTCAGGCAATAATGTGAATTTTACATTTCCCGATTCACATTCGCCCAAATAAAGTGAATTAATTATCAGAGGCTTAAGCGATATAGCAAAGGAGATATTACAAGATTTCACGAAGTACATTTTATATCATATTCTTTTATTTATGCTGTATCAATGATAATGATGGTGTTGAGGATGGTGATACTGCTGCTACTGATGACGTTGATGATGATTCTAAAAGAAAAGAAAAGAAAAGAAAAGAAAAGAAGAAAAGAAAAGAAAAGAAAAGAAAAGAAAAGAAAAGAAAAGACAAGACAAGACAAGACAAGACAAGACAAGACAAGACAAGACAAGACAAGACAAGACAAGACAAGAAAAGAAAAGAAAAGAAAAGAAAAGAAAAGAAAAGAAAAGAAAAGAAAAGAAAAGAGAAGAGAAGAGAAGAGAAGAGAAGTGAAAAGAAAAGAAAAGAAAAGAAAAGGAGAAGAAAAACAGGTTGTTAATTCCCGTTATTATCCAACTTTCGTAATCTACCTCGCTCTAGACGAGGAAAGGCATCTGAAAACGTAAGAAATTGGGGACTGAAAAGTTACATAACGAATTAAAAATAAGTTCAAAATACTATTGAAATTATGCATCTGATTTTGGCTGCAAAATTTAAAAAAATGTGTAGGAACAAACCCTTACCAATAGATATTACCTTCATTACACTAATTATTTCAGTATTAACGCGTGCTACCTGAAATAAATAACTCATTAATATATTCACTCCTATATACTTTCACATCCTTTCA
>BOPN01000535.1:442762-452762 GCA_017312705.2 Penaeus japonicus | reverse complement strand
TGATAATGATGATTATAACAACAGTAATGGTGAAAATAGTAATATCAATGATAAGAGCAATTGTTCTATAATAATAATCTTGATAATAACGATAATGATGACAATAATAATGATAACAATAACAGTGAAATCATAATAGCATCGATACCGACAACAAAAATAATGATAATAGTGATGATCATGACAATAATAATGATAACAATGATAATGATGATGATAGTAATAATAACAATAATAATGATGGTAACTATAATAGTAATGATGATGATGATAATGATAATAACGATGATAATAGTAATAGTATTAATGATAATGATGATGAAGATAGTAATGAAAGTAATAATGATAATAATAGTAATGACAATTATAATGGTAATAATAATAGTAATAACAATTATGATAATAATGCTGATATTGATAATAATAACAATAATGATAATCAAATATAATAACAAGCTACGAACAACAACAAAAACAAACTGATACGTTGTCGCTAAGGTTGTCACAACCATCAGAATCTGGTTCATAATAAGCTCTATGTAAAAATCAGCAGAACTCGCAGTATCTCCCATATGCCACGCTTCTTCTCAGTAAAAGGACAATATTATATTGTAATGATATTCACAGGGTTAGGCTAAATTGCTGAGGATAAAAGGGAGATATTTTTCATTCCTTTTGAAATGTTTTACAATTTTTTGTTCATGTTATTTTCAGATTTTTTTTTTTTTTTTTTTTTTTTTTATATATCTGCTATTTATCTTTCATGTTGTTTTTATGTTTGTGTGTATATGTATGTATATATATGTATGTATATGTATATATATATATATATATATATATATATATATATATATATATATATATATATATATATATATTTACACACACAGACACACACACACACACACACACACACACATACACACACACACACACACATATATATATATATATAGATAGATATAGATATAGATATAGATATACAGATATATATGTATATATATATATATATATTCATATAAATGTATGTATGTATATATTTTTACACAATGTATTCAAAACGAGTGTATCCTCTCCGGCACAATTCTTCACCTCGCTACACTGCAATATGGTTGAACCAAATATACGTAGCATCATTTCCATTTTCTTGCCCCCCCCCCTCGATTATCCACTTCGGTGACAGCACCCCCCCCCAAAAAAAAAAAAAAAAAAAAGGAAAAAAAAAAAAAAAAAAAAAAAAAAAGGAAAAAGAGAAAAAGAAAAAGAAAGAAAGAAAGAAAGAAAAAAAAAAAAGCATCGTTATAATGGCAGCGTTCACGAAGGGATTGTGTGACATCATGCTTGATTACCTTGATAGGCGACGCTGCGATGACAAGCGGCAGGTAAGTGGGCGTGAAAGACAGTGGGTGGATCGGGCGAAGGGTGAGTCGGGTGGAAGGGTGGTTGGTGGTTCGGGTGGAAGGCTGGTAAGTGGAGCGGGTGGTGGGCGACTTGGGTGGAAGGGTGGTTAGGATAGCGAGTGAGTCAGATGGAGGGATGGTTGGTGGAACGGGCGGTGGGTGGTTCGGGTGGAAAGGTGGAACAGGGTAGAAGAAAGGTGGGGGTGGGGGTGGAGCGGGTAAGGTAGGGTAGAGGGAGGGTGGAAGGACCACGGGAAGGGGATGGGTAGTTCTGGTTAGGAACTCTGGCTTGTGGAAGGGTTAGGTGGAGGAGGTGGAGAGGGTGGGAGAGGGGGAGTGGAAGGGTGGGGTGAAGCTAGGCTCAATGGTGTTTCTTTTTTATCTAACATACAAACAAACACATTTCCATACTTGTATACATGTAAACCAATATTGAAACACTAGTTTCAATGCGAATACTAATAGCCCGCTACACAGCCTGCAGCCTATTGACCAGTGCATATCAAATGTTTAATTCTTTTTCATTGCACAGTATATTAACAAATCCATTGCAGGTGTAAACGTCAAATGGTTTGTGACGTATTTTTGTCTTGTAAATTTCAATTATGAGCGGTTATTAATGCCTGCTTGTTGATGGTATATATTCGCAATGATCAAGCTATCAGTTATGGTAAAATATGTATCAAAAGGCTTTGCATGCAGAGGATCTAATGAAACTTTCATGGAAATAGTTTGGGAAATTAAAACGTGAATTATGGTTAAACTATGTGGGCTGAACACAGATTACGAAATACCTTACAGATCACACAAAAATATAAATACAGACACAAATTCACAATCCCCCCCCATACACACACAAACACAAATACACGCAAAAACACAAACACAAACAAACACACGCACATAAAAGCACAAATACAAGCACACACACGCACACAAAACACAAACACACAAACACACACACGCACACAAACACATAAACACACACAAAAACACAAACACACACATTATAGTGAAAATATCTCCTAATACCTTACAGATTTTAGAAAAAAACAAAAAGTGGATGATAAGTGCTGGATCCACTGACCATCCCCCGGCTTACTGAACTTAGGGGAAGCGATAAGACCAACAACAGGCCTGTCATAAAGAGAGTTGGCTGGACTGATAAAAGCGATCCAGGGATTGTCATAAAGTGTGCTGGTTCTACTGATAACGGACTCGGAAGATGGACACTGAGTATTTTCTATCAAATTCTGGGATTTACGGGAGATTCTGAGTGGATTCTGCGGTTTCTTTTGGGGGTTGGGGGAATCTTTATAGTTTTGTGTCCTCTTTCTTCATATTAGTTTTGCTATTTTTTTTATTCCGTAAAGAATTGTCGTAGGAGGAGTGAATTTCTCTCTCTCTCTCTCTCTCTCTCTCTCTCTCTCTCTCTCTCTCTCCTAACTTTCTCTTTGCTGTGCGTATCAATCAGATACTTTATCTCTATTTTTCTTTCCTTACGTCAGGGATATCTCAGAAAATTGAAGGGCTATTGTATCTTTTTGTAGATATTTTTTCCACTGAACTTTTTATAATATATATGTAAAATACTATAAATACTATATTTAGCTACTGATCTGTATGTACCTACATATACTCCTTAAATACTCGAACGTGAAACATGAATAAGACAAAAGGGGAAGAAGGAGAAGAAAAAAAAAGTAAAAACGGCAATGATTCATGTCACAATTTATTTATAAAAAAGGAACCGACTCCCTTACCTTCAAAAAAGCATCCAAAAAATGCGTATTTTGGTGAATGTGAGTTCCATGCGCTTTCGAAAACTTCTCGACTTCTCTAATGTCCCCAGGCTTGCTAGGTACGTCCTCCATCTTTGCGCGGGTTATTTGACCTCATCGAAGTTATCTAATGAAAAAAGTGAATCTTCGTCTTTCGTTCGGTTTGAGCTTCTTTTTAAAATGTTTGGTTTTGGTCTTCTGTTAATATTTTGGAAACTTTTAAGCCTTCATGACACTTCCTCAATTATGCAAACAGTCTAGAGGTTTTGCGGAGGGGGGATCTACCGTTACGAAGTTACCCTATCAAATGAAGGCTTTTGCAAATTTTCCAAGTCCTTTCATATAGTTACTATTACAAAAAAAACAAGAAAGAAAAGCATCTAAAACAAGGCGGCCCCCCCTTAAGAAAATTTATAGACACAGACAAGGATCTGTTTATATATTATGTACACATGTGTACATTCTTTTCATCTTTTATTAAAGAAGACAGCATAGAGTACTTACTTTATTTCACTCTGGTTAGGTTTCCATACATACATATTACATATTTACATAATGACATCCACGCTGTGTCTGGCCTCTCCCCAGCTCCCAGGAGTGTGGGCCTCGTATTTAGACACAAATTCATAATTGCGGGATCCATATCTGTGGTACTTCATCCGATTCCCCCGCCAACTGTACCTAATTCTCTGCTACCAGAATCTCCAGCTGTCTTAAGTACGGCCTTCTAACAAACCACAAATTATGGCGAAATAAATGCGTGTAGGGATACACACACACACACACACACCCATTTATATATATATATATATATATATATATATATATATATATATATATATATATATATATATATATATATATATATATATATATATATATATATATATAGTGAACCGATACCCACATGTGTTGCAGCTCTACATGTCGCACCGCGCACAGCCTGTGCCATGCCGAGCGATGGTTATTTCCCCCACAGGGTCTGCAAACCGCACGCGCTACAGGTCCTGAGTGTGTTCCTGTGTGTGTAGGCACGTGTGACTCAAAGGATATGTCGGCTCGTATTGACTCACACCCTTAAATAGGAAAAAAGGAAGAGTCAATTCTTCTCTTGAACATGAGACATATGGCGACGGGCGTGGCTTTTGCACCCCAGGGGATGAAGAGTCACTTCTGAAGGAGGGATTAGAGGACTTGCCTTAACGTGAAGAGATGTGCAAAATAAGGTGTTGCGTTTCTTACGTCAGCCTTTACCCTAAATCCCCTTCTGACATTCCCTATTCGGGCGACATCGTCACCGGAGGATGAGGACTCTCCCATACTCCCCTATCGAGACATGGGGAGAGATGAGGAGATAGACACTTGGCTTTGTCTTGTAAATAATCCAGGTAGACATAAGACACTGTTTGATGTTTGTTTTAATGCCTCCTGTATTTTTTTTCTTATCGTTGTTTTATCCGTTGTCAGTTTCTTGTGCCAGTGTTTTGTTTTGAGAAACACGGTCCTGGTATACAATGCAGACAGAAGTTTGGCCTTTTTATCCTCAAAATCATATTGAATTTCTATCCTAGCAGTCACTTCAAACAATATCCTGAACTCAGTTTTCCTCCATTTCTGGCTTTCGGATTTGTCAAGAGAGGGAGAGAGAATAGAGAGAAAGAGAGAGAGAAAGAGAGAGAGAGAGAGAGAGAGAGAGAGAAAATCGGGATTTTAATATGATAAGCTCTATACTGCTCGAGACATGTGCCTCTTAAATTTAGAAATGAAATCAAATGCACTCTTGCTAAAAAAAAAATGCGATCTCAGATTTCTATGGGAAATATAGCACTTTCCGAGCTCCCACATGTAAGAACAAAAGGGTATCGTTTTGACCCATACAAGAAAAAAATCATCCTATTCATTCAGCATGTGTTTTCTTTCATCTCCCAGAAAGTGTCTTTCACTAATTTTTTTTCTTCAGTACAGTCGGTTCCCACAGCATCATTCTTATTAAAAGAGAAAGACACACACAGGAGTTACCAAAAATATATGAGTACAACTTCCAACGTTAAATTATCTGTCGAATTATTAAAAAAAAAAAAAAAGATAAAAAAAATAAAAAAATAAAAAATAAATAAAGGTATGCGAAAAATATTCGTTCAAACTCTTTTGACCGATTAATGTATATATATATATATATATATATATATATATATATATATATATATAAATGTATGTATATATGTAATTATCTTTCCTTTTTCCGTTTTTCTTATCCTTTCTTTTCTTATCCTTTCTTTTCTCTCCTTTTTTTCTCCATTTCTTCCTTTTCTCTTTTCATTTCTTATCTCTAATTCTTTCATTCCTTCTTCTGTCTTCTTTCTCTCTTCATCTCTTTTTCTCTCCTATGTTTTTTTTTTTATCAATTTCTATATATCAATCAATCTATCCATTCAACCACATATGCCGTAGGAACACTTCGCGTATCGAGCAACAAAATTCACCTTTATTCCAACACTGGCAACTCCTTCATGGTAATAAAAGGGCAAGAAAAACAATATCTCACCATAAAGGAATATCGGAAAGGCTGTGACTCGACGTGGCTGATGCTGACTTAGGACTATTTACAGCCAGAGGGTAATAAATTAGCTTAGTCAAGGCGTTGTGGTTATGGTCGCTTCGAGACCGTGCTAACGATAACTTACTTATTTATTTGTTTATTTATTTTACTTACTCCGACATGTTCTTGGATAGGGTGTGAATAAGGAGATGGGGAAGGACTTCATGGCGGGTATCGTAAGGAGGGGGTGGTGGGAAGGGGTGGGAGGGGTTGTGAGGTAGATGAAAAGGTGGCTTGTAAAAATACAAAGGGGGTACACACACACGCACACACATACACACACACACACACACATACATAACCTCCTTTCTCCTCCCCTCCCCTCCTACCTTGACCCCCTTTATCAGAAAAATAAATAGATATTTAAGCGACTGCAAAGCCGGAGACGCGGACGCAGCCCTCAAGTTGCGCTAATTAGGTGAGAACTTCTTGAAGATCCTGTGAAGTTTTTTGGGCGGAGTTGGCCGTCAGATCGAGAGAAAAAAAGTAATTTGAGAGAAAAAAATAAGAAATCGCTCGCTTTCTACCTCTAATTAGGCTCATTTTATTAAGACATTTCTAATACACACAGACGCACACACGCGCGCGCGCGCACACACACACACACACATACACACACACACACACACACACATACATACACACACACACACACATAGACTCAGACACGCACCTCTATATAAAGAGAGATTAATAGATATATAGATAGATATATATATATATAGTATAGATATAGATACAATGTAATAGGATTCCAGCAATATCTATCCTTTCCACAGAAACACCATATATAAAGAATCTCTTTTAGCTTAACACTCTGCTCTGTCTTGCCTTTCAGATAACAGTTAAATGAGTAAATGAGTAAATTGGTTAATATATGCATGAATGTATAGATAGATAGATAAATTCACGAACGAATAGGAGGAAGAATAAATGAGTGAATGATTGAGTCAAGTTGTTGTCATCTTCCAGCTGACTGATTGAAGGAAAAGAAACGCCTATTTTTGTCTGTCTGTCAGAAAAGAATATTTAACTTGTGGTTGCAATTCACCATTAGGTCTTTACAATCAACATGGCCATTTGTCTTCTTCTTCTTCTCAGCTTGTAAGAGTCCGTAATTCTTTCCATCTCTGCCGATCCAGCGCTATTCTGTGCCAGTATGGCCATTTATACTCGGAAATGAAAAAAAAAAAAAAAAAAAAAAACGAATTTCTATAAATATTAAGTGATTAAGACAAGGAGTATTTGTCACATTATCGTTTTAGAAGAATAGTGAACTATCCAGACACCAGTGATGCTTCGTTTCAATATTGAATCATAAAGAATATCCTAAATAGATCACAAACTGTAATATAAATCGAAGTTTAATTTCAACGCCAAAAGAGGAAATTGTGGAAAAGATATCAGAAAATATCAGAGAATATCAAGAATCACTTTTCCTGATTGCATAATAATAAAAGCTTATTATGAAAAGTCATCGTGAATATGAACTCATTAGTGAAAAAAAAATCCATAGGCTTAAACCTAATGATCCTTAACGAAGAAAAAATGAATGGCAGGGACACACCGAAGCGCCTTTAATGTATTCATTTAATTTCAGTTTTAAGATTTTATGGTAAAAATTAGAATATTCTTAACGATAAAAAAAGCGCAGAAATTAACATGTCCCGACTTGTTTTGCTTTCGCGTCTTGTTCCTTCAGTAAATGCAATAGATTTCGCAAAGCTGTTTATCAAGTGCTAACAACTTCGCTTGCAGAATACGATTTAACAAATGCATAACAAAATGACTACAGAGTGCCAGGCGGTTATCCCTCAGAGACAGGTGCCAAGGACAAATCTTCGTTATTGTTCTGGCACTGTATATTGTTTTTGTTATTATGAATATTACTATTACTTTCTTCTTCCTGTTATTATGATTATTTTTATAGTTGTATCATTATGATTATGATTGTCATTATTGTTGATATGAATGTTATTATCAAAATGCATTATAATTTTGATCATCATTATTGTTATTATTACTGATATCTTTGATATCATTATCAAAAAAAGAAAAGCGTTTTGTTTACCAAATAACCTAATAATTTACCAAATAATTTTGTGGTCCTACGTCCTATTGTCGATGCGTTGGCAAAAGCTAATAATTCTCCACGTTTGCTCAGTTAGACGGAAAAGAGCTTTTTTTACAAACTGCATTTTGATTTAGATTTACATTTTATATAATCTTATCCTTTTCTGAGAAAGCCGGTGAGAGGGAAACTCTTTTCTAACGCAATTTGCGAGTGTTTTTAGCTCCAACTTGAAGAATTTCGCGAAAGGGAAGTTACGCCGAATCCGACGTCGAAACTTGTTTCATGAGTCGGTCGCAGTTTCGCAGTTTCATTTGCGACCGAAACACGAGTTACGCCGCCGCCTCGAAGCCTTCCTTGGGATCCGACCCCTGAGCTTCTACTCTGGCTTAATCGAATCATGTTTTCCAATCTGATGGATGATTCTAATCATGTTGTCTCATCGGATTATGTTGTTTTAATCATTATGAGAGTATGTCACAGGTTTTGTCCTCGATGGTAGAGTCACCGGCTTAAGGGGATTGGATTTTGCGGTGTGTGTGTTTGTGTATGTGTATGTGTGTGTGTGTGTGTGTGTGTGTGTGTGTGTGTGTGTGTGTGTGTGTGTGTGTGTGTGTGTGTGTGTGTGTGTGTGTGAACATGTGCACCTGATGAGATAGATAGGGAAGATTTAGATGTAGACATGGATAAGTGGATAGATTTGAAAATAGGTAAATAAGTAAGATATGTACATATGATGATGGATATCATATTCACTTATATAAAGTTATATATATATATATATATATACATATATATTTATATATTTATATATATACATATAATGCCTCCTGTATTTTTTTTTTTTTTCTTATCGTTGTTTTATCCGCTGTCAGTTTCTTGTGTCAATGTCTTGTTTTGAGAAACACGGTCCTGGTATACAATGCAGACAGAAGTTTGGCCTTTTTATCCTCAAAATCATATTGAATTTCTATCCTAGCAGTCACTTCAAACAATATCCTGAATTCAGTTTTCTTCCATTTCTCGCTTTCGGATTTGTCAAGAGAGGGAGAGAGAATAGAAAGAAAGAGAGAGAGAGAGAGAGAGAGAGAGAGAGAGAGAGAGAGAGAGAGAGAGAGAGAGAGAGAGAGAGAGAGAGAGAAAATCGGGATTTTAATATGATAAGCTCTATACTGCTCGAGACATGTGCCTCTGAAGTTCAGAAATGAAATCAAATGCACTCTTGCTAAAAAAAGAGTGCGATCTCAGATTTCTATGGGAAATATAGCACTTTCCGAGCTCCCACATGTAAGAATAAAAGGGTATCGTTTTGAACCATATAAGAAAAAAATCATCCTTCATTCATTTAGCATGTGTTTTCTTTCATCTACGAGAAAGTGTCTTTCACTATTTTTTTTCTTCAGTACAGTTGGTTCCCACAGCATTATTCTTATTAAAAGAGAAAGACACACACAGGAGTTACCAAAAATATATGAGTACAACTTCCAACGTTAAATTATCTGTCGAATTATAAAAAAAAATAAAAAAAAAAAATAAATAAATAAAGGTATGCGGAAAAATATCTGTTCAAAACTCTTGGACCGATTAATGTATATATATATATATATATATATATATATATATATATATATAATGTATGTATATATGTAATTATCTTTCCTTTTTCCGTTTTTCTTCCTTCCCTTTTTTTTCTTATCCTTTCTTTTTTTCTCTTTTTTTTCTCCATTTCTTCCTTTTCTCTTTTCTTTTGTTATCTCTAATTCTTTCATTCCTTCTTCTGCCTTCTTTCTCTCTTCATCTCTTTTTCTCTCCTATGTTTTTTTTTTCTCAATTTCTATATATCAATTAATCTATCCATTCAACCATATATGCCGTAGGAACACTTCGCGTATCGAGCAACAAAATTCACCTTTATTCCAACACTGGCAACTCCTTCATGGCAATAAAAGGGCAAGAAAAACAATATCTCACCATAAAGGAATATCGGAAAGGCTGTGACTCGACGTGGCTGATGCTGACTTAGGACTATTTACAGCCAGAGGGTAATAAATTAGCTTAGTCAAGGCGTTGTGGTTATGGCCGCTTCGAGACCGTACTAACGATAACTTACTTATTTATTTGTTTATTTATTTTACTTACTCCGACATGT